>JASTWR010000443.1:0-143018 GCA_030770355.1 Harpagoxenus sublaevis
CTTTCTCAGCTATTTACATTACATCTCATTTCGTTACATTACTTAAAATTGGTCACAACATATTCTTTCAACAAACGCCTTAACGATCTTATAGTTGTACAGTCGCGGTCATTGATGCCTGGACACCGGCGTTCGGAAACTCACTCTTCGTCTATCTAACTGTCTCCCTTAGAAAGAGACGAAGAGTGAGTTTCCGAACGCCGGTGTCCAGGCATCAATGACCGCAACTGTACATGTTTTTAATTCCGCCGGTAAGTCATTGTATATTTTCACACTTTCATAAAATAGACTTTTCTGTGCGTTTCTCGTCCTGCAATACTGAATTCTAATATTTTCAGCTTGCCTTGTTTGCCTTCCACTATTATATTACCTACTATTTCTATTTTATTTAATTGACTAGGCAACATACCCAGATAGCACAGTGACATCAAATGCCGTAATAATGCCGTCTTAGTGACGGAAACTTGATGTGTTGCCGTCACTAAGACGGCATTATTACGGCATTTGCCGTCACTAAATGTCACTTTGCTATCTGGGATACCTATTGTAATACTATCTTAGATATAAAGATACATACATTGTACATCACGCTTTGATTTATCGACATAAATTTTAATGCTTGCAGCATCTGTTCAATCCTGGTGCGGCGATCGCACTGGAGTATAACTCACATAGCCCGATTCTATGCCACTTGTAGCCTGCCCAGCTGTGTTACGCCCATACCAACTAATATTGTCGAACAATAATCAAAGTGTGGTGCAATGATTGATTTATAAACAATACATCTAGCATACATTGATAAATCATTACCTATTCTATTCAGAAAACTGACTTTCTTCCCTATTTTCTTAAGCATATAATCACAGTACACTTCCCAACGTAACTTACTATCGATAATTACACCCAAATATTTCATAATCTCTACACGTTCTATCACAGTACCATCCAAACATCTTAGTACAATATTTGCCCTTAAATCTTTCCTTATACTTCTAACAATCATAAATTTGGTTTTATCCACATTCAGTTTTAGCGAATTCATACTCAACCATTCTTCGACATCACCAAACACCTTATTCATATTCATCTCAAGCTCCTCACTACTTTCTCCCTCCACATATACTGTCGTATCATCTGCGTATAATTTTCTTCTACTACCCTTCGTACATACTTTAACTAAATCGTTCATATGCACAATAAATAACAGAGCACCCAGCACGGAACCCTGTGGTACTCCATATATAATATCAATTATGCTAGAAAACTTATCACCTAATTTAACATGTTACTTTCTATTACTTAGATAAGATTTCAACCAATCTAATACAGCTCCTCTTATTCCATAGTTATATAATTTTTCTCTATCCACTGTCTCAAACGCTCTCATAAGATTTAAAAAAATCACTTCAACCATCTTTCTTTCCTCAATTATTATTTTCCAATCTTCGATTATATCTTGTAACGCTGTCTCGCATGAATGGTGTTTCCTAAATCCTGATTGATGTTCAGTTAATATATTATTCTTTTCTAGGAACGCTTTTCTAGGAACTGACTTTTTACAACTAACTCTAGAACCTTTTTATATATCGGAAGCATATTAACCGGTCTATATTCGCTCGCTTTCTTTGGATTCTTTACCTTTGGTATCGGTACTATAGTGGATATTTTCCAACTCTCTGGATATACTCCCGTACGAAGTGGGTCATTTATCACTTCTACAAACTCATCCTTTATCACAGGTAGCACCATTTTTAGTATACTACTAGATATCGCCTCTTCTGTTCCCTTTTTTTGTGGAAGTTTATTAACAATTTGTTCCAGATCACTTGCAGTAATTGGTTCGAAAGTTTCCATAGTTTCCTTACATTCAAATGCATAATTCATTCTTCTATCTGTCCCTTCTAACCCCTTGCTATCAATAGATTTCACAATGTTATTTATACTCTTAACTGCTAAATGATGTCTGCAGCAACGTATAGGCATTATTTTTTTATTTTCATCGTAACTTTTTATTGTTCTGTTTTCAAAAAACGTATATGAGTAAGTTTATATAAACGTATTAAACACGTTTATAAATACAGGTACATTAAATGGGATGGGTTGCGGACATGTCCACCGATTATACACGTTTATTTTATACGTTTCTTATACCATATGGTATGGTTCTATAAGTTTTTATACGTTTTCTACACCAATTCGTGTTTCACGGATGTACCCAGATAGCCAAACCTGAGCAGCAGATTCTGAGCAGTCTGTATTAAATTTTTGGTATCAGAAAGGCAACAAATTTTACGCAGAAACTGCTCTATCAGACGATGTTGTCAAACTGTAGCCAGAAATGCGACAGAGCCTGCTGACAGGCAATGTGAGCAGATTGGCAGCAGAAACTGCGCAGAGCCTGCACACATAACTTGGCAGCAGATTGACGACAAAGATCGAGCAGACCCTGCGCGCATTTGACCTGAGAACAGAGTGGCAGCAAAAACCGAACAGGATCTGCGTAATGTAATCTGGTGGCAAATAGGCATGTAAAAATCCAGTAAAATCTGTCGTACCGCGGGCATTTTGACAGACCGACGCGCTCAGAATTCGCCAGTCATATATACATGCGACTCTGCGAGAGGCTCTTCGAAGGGTCAAGGAAGGACACTGCAGGAACAGGAGCTCGATTCCTGAATTTATTTGAAAGAAAACGTACGCGAAAATTCTGCTCTTACAGAAAAGTTGAAGTTAATTGACTAAAAGCCATACGAGAGCCAATCAACTTGCAAATTTCTGTAGGAGCAGAATTTTCGCATACATTTTCTCTTTTGAATAAATTCAGGAATCGAGCCCCAGGGCCGCAGTCCACGCGGTTCATGCGGTGCTATGGTGGGCGGCGCAAGGATTCGGCCGCGATCTATGGAGCGACAAGCAGCGAGCAGAAGATGACGCTACAACTCGAACGTCACTACCACGAGTACACGACTGAACACAATGAAGATTTTACACACCACCCGGGCGGAAAAAATTTCTATGAATAACTACAAAATTTGACTAGAAATAGAAATTTGTACATTTTTGTTGAAATATTTAATTTTTTGTAGAAATAGTTATTTTTTTGTAAAAATATCTACAAAATAGTACCACAAATTACAATGTTCTCAAATCAAGAAATTATTGCAAGTAGCATTTCATGAAAAACTACATCTTTATAAAAAATAGTACAGAGATCTACAAATTTTAAAAATTTAAGAAGAAACAAAATCTTAAAACATTAAAACATCTGTTTATTTGTAGAATACCACAATTATTTATAAATGACTTAAAACAACCTGTTTTCCCGATGCTCGGATCGTAGCTCGCGGCTTGGTCAGGGTCGAGAAAGAGGCGCGGAGGAAGAGACGAGATTACGGTATTTGATAATTACTGGAAGTTTATTATTATAAACTGAAGTTATTAGATTTACAATATTAGGCGAGGCGACAGCCTCAGTATCGTTGTTACAAATTATAGAAATGTCGCGTTGTTAATACAAGTATTAGTTCGTTTTTACAATATACGTGCGAGGTGATCGCACGGTGATGCGCGATAGTCTTCCCGAATTTACGTGTTCGGCCCACGGCGGTAGCTGACGGGACGCTTCGTATTGCGGTCGATAGGCGCGGTCGATGGCCCACGTGGGGTGTCGCGAAAAGTGAAAGTAGCGCGGTCGATGGCCCGCGTGGGGCGTAAGTAACGTGTGTAAGTGGGCGGCGCTTAATTTACAGGATTCGCGTAAATACTTGAGAACGGCGCGAGGCGTGTACGGCACGCGGAGCGATTAGGCGTGTATTATGATAGCGCGAGGCGGGTACAGCACGCGGGGCTGCACGGATGAGTGCGTTGAAATGGCGTATGGATACGCGGCACGAGGATCTTGACAGGATGTCAGGATGCTGCGTGTGATCGGGAACACCCGACTGGGAGGAGTACTCTCCTCCGCAGTACACGTAGATGGCAACCGGGAACACCCGGCAGGACAGAGCACGCTCTGTCCGGTGCACGTTAAGGGAAAGACCACGGCCGGGTACGCCCGGCGTACAGAGAACGCTCTGTACGAAACGTGGACTTTGGCGTGTGCTTAAACGACGGCACTGGTAACCGAGAACTCTCGGAAGAGACGAGTACGCTCAACCTCACCAGTACGACCGGGCTTAGGACAGCGGTGTCGGCGTACGGGAACTCCCGAATAGAGACTGAGTACTCTCAACCTCGTCGACACGGCTGGTGATTGCAAGGAGCAGGATCGGGACTGAAAGTCGTGAGCAGCGGACAGGTCTGGTCGGATTGCTGTCTCACGACGGAGTCTTCTAATTAGGCGAATTCGTCGCCTTTTTATACCCCCGGGTCTGCTAATTCGGTAGCGGGGGTATCGCCGACGCGGAGACGCATGTGGCGGGGATGTCGGGCCGGAGTAGGGCGCCGAGCGCTCCGGCGTCGCGAACGCGCTCGATAATGTTTCGGGCGCTTTCGGATATCGATCCGTTTGTCCCGAATCGATATCCGGCGGCGAGTGCGCCGACTTTATAATAATGTTTAAAAAATGTGTGGGGGCATTCCGCCCCCTTTCTTCGCCCGACAGGTGGTCGGCCGGGCGGCTCGGCTGGTAGACGGCCGGAACGATGCATACTCAGGGGTGCATCGTTACAGACTATAGAAATCTACCACAATTTACGTATCGTACAACTGTGCAACTTAGAATCCAATTCAGTTTTTAGTTTCTCATAAAATACTACAACTTCGTACAAATAGTAACAAATACCGATTTGTTTGTACAGCTAAAAAATTTTCTACACTTATGGCTAATTAAAATTTGTACTTTCTAGTTAAATGTTACAAGTTTTTACACATATCTTCCAAAATTCATCTATTATTAATAACTTCTTTATTCGCAGAAGTCAAAATACTTATGTTTTTATTTTCGTATAGTTTGCTATAAGACCCAATAGAAAAATACACAAATGTACAATTTTTTACCTAATACATGGAATAGTGCTGTCTGATGTTTATAAATTTTGAATTAATCAGTGCAACGAGTTAACCTTTTGCAATCCTCTAATTCTTTTCTTCTACTTAATAAGCTTATGAGTGTTGTCCAATTATGCGATGATATAAAAAAGTAAAGCCAATTTCGTGTCTTTTTTTTAAATAAGTGCATTCGAATTGCCCGTCAGTAATCATAGCCCTCACTTGCGTATCCGGGCATTGCCTTTAGTTATCATTATTAACATTATTATATTAATATTATATTGTATTTAATATACGAATCTTATATTAATATTAATATTTATTAATTAATATTATTAATATTTATTTTACTCGTATATCAAAATTGTTTTTACATTGTTTTTAATATTTTCCATTTATATATATTATATTAAAAAGTTGTGAAACACTATAAACATGTGTAATATATGAGTGACTACGTTTACACGGCAGTTTATAAGCCGAAGTTATAACTGCCGTATACTATCCGATCCAAAACGTTTCTTCTTTTGATCATAATGATCATTTAAATAAAAGCTTCTTTTGATTTTAAACTACACTTTCTAGTATGTATATATCAAAAGAGATTAATTCAAATGTTTAGAGTATGAAAGAGGCTCATATTTAAGTGATCATATTGATAAAAAGAAGAACAGTTTTGGATCGGATAGTATACGGCAGTTATAACTTCGGCTTATAAGCCGCTGTGTAAACGTAGTCATAATAAGCAAGAAGGAAGCATCAGAGTCAGAGGATCACCACTAGTCCATTCATCAAAAAGGTTAAGCGACGTTGTCGTGGTACCACACTCGGATGGGTGACCGCCTGAGAGAGCGGGTTTTTTCAGGCAGACCCGCGGCTGTACACTATACAGTGTCATAGTATATTATAATATAATTCCTATAGACAACAAAAATAAAATTAAATTTTTTTTAAACTGTTTTTGACATTGAAAACAGAATATCAGTATTAGTTGTAGTTTGACGTAGTTTCACCGAAAAATTTATAGATCAAGATCCACTAAAAAAATACAAAAACTTACAAAAGTGTTCCAATTCTAGCATTTTCATGTAGGATTTTGTAGCACTTCTTAAATTCATGTAGACTTTAATAGATTCTGGCAATTATATTTTATAGTTTTTTGTAGTACACTTTTATTTTTTTTTAAATTTTGTAGAAATATTTCCGCCAGGGCAGAAGGATCCTACGCACCAGAGGAGGAGCCTATAGCTACACACCAGGAGAATTCTACACACCAGAAATACTATCTT
This sequence comes from Harpagoxenus sublaevis, assembly GCA_030770355.1. NCBI lineage: Eukaryota > Metazoa > Arthropoda > Insecta > Hymenoptera > Formicidae > Harpagoxenus > Harpagoxenus sublaevis. The sequence continues at coordinate 6,279 of JASTWR010000443.1, forward strand.
TTCCTGAAGAAGGAAAAAAAACGGCACTTTTCAGCGCCCATTTTTATAATCATAAAACAGGAACTCTCTGTTCACAATCATAAGCCCATGTATACCCAGATAGCCAAACCTGAGCAGCAGATTCTGAGCAGTCTGCATTAAATTTTTTTTTAAGGCAACAAATTGCACGCAGAAACTGCTCTATCAGATGATGTTGTCAAACTGTAACCAGAAATGCGACAGAACCTGCTGACAGGCAATGTGAGCAGATTAGCAGTAGAAACTTGGCAGCAGATTGATGACAAAAATCGAGCAGAGCCTGTTATGTGTGCAGGCTCTGCGCGGTTTCTGCTGGCAATCTGCTTACATTGCCTGTCAGCAGGCTCTGTCGACAGAACACGAGCTTAATGCGGACATAGATGGCTATGGTTTTGGTGTGGATTCTGATCAAATTTGCTGCCAATCTGCGCGCATCCTGCTAACATTTTGCTTACTGGGTAGGAACCGTTGAAACGACAGATTCTGCTCGATTTTTGCTGCCTATTTGCCACCAGATTACATTACGCAGATCCTGCTCGGTTTTTGCTGCCTATCTGCTGCCAGATTGCTTTACGCAGATCCTGCTCCATTTCTGCCTCCAACCTGTCGACAGATAATGTCAGCAGACTTTGCTCGGTTTTTGGCGACAATCTGCTGTCACATTATGTCAGCAGAATCTGCCTACAAAACACAAGCTTAATGCGGACACAGACGGCTATGGCTTTGGTGTGGGATTCTGATCAAATTTGCTGCCAATCTGCGCGCATCCTGCTAACATTTTGCTATCTGGGTACTAACGATGTCTACTGGACGTCTTTAGGCGGTACATTGTACGTACAAAAGGCGTCTATTGGAGGTCTTCGGGGCATTTTTGGTACGTCATGTGGATGTCCAGCATGATAAACGGGACGTCGTTTATACGTCTAAAGGACGTCGAATTATTGCGTGAGACCCGTTAACGGCAGATTAATGAGATCATTTGTAGACAAAAATCCTAATGCCAAAATGTCGAAGCTGCTGCAGTGTGTTTAAACGGGAAAGGTTCAAAGTTTACTAGTGTGCTTGTGAAATTTTTACGCACTCAGGGACGTCGCATGTCAAAACAGCTCTTCCACACTTTACTCAACTCGATAGAAATATTTGAAATTATTATTCATTTTATTTCTTTGTACACTGTTCGCAAGACCGACGAATATCGGGATGACAATTGAGCAGCCTCGACATTTTGGCATTAAGATTTTTGTCTCCAAATGATCTCAGGAATCTGCCATTAACGGGTGATACGTTAGGTCTGGTACACTCTGTATAATGATATAGGATTATACATGCTTCCATATGTAATGTTATATGTATCCATATATGAGTGCATATATGATTTATTGTTCATATCTAATCATATTTGGAATTATATATGTCTATATATGTATAATAATATATGGACCCCATATATAATTTTATATAAAGTACCAAATTTCATATATAATCACATATAATCATATATATTTATACACATATAATTATATATAATTTTTTTTTCCCGGGAGCTCTAGAAACCATATTGAACTGAAAAAAATAATAGATAAAAAAGATTTAAACAGAATAATACATTTCTTTAGCCAGTATTGAATAACAATTAAAGTAATTTAAATCGACCGTGACTGGCAATATATAACGTCTTTCCGATATGAACATTGAAAAACTGTGAGCCAACTTGGTTTGTCGGATTCACACAGCACTTTTTCGGATCAATCGTCGAGACATTATTAATTTCGACCATGGGTTTTGGTCAGTTGATGTAATTTCTAAATTAAATAGTTTTAATTTTTATTGCAAAAAATATTACCTCAGCCAGGGTTTGAACCTGGAACCTCCCGTATACCGTGCGGGTGTCGTGCCAATTCGAAAACGAAATAAATCAATTAGTATCTTGAAAAGTAAGCAGAGTAAGTTGATGCACTATAAGTATATTAGTCGGTTTTTTTCGGATAATACGATAAATTGAGCATAATTTTATAAACAGTATCAGCCTTTTGATACGATGAACAATATGAATAGCAAGCTTAATTTTTTTCTGTAGTCTTTTCTTTTATTTAAAAAAATTTTTCTACAATATAGTACATTATAATTACATGTATACACAGTTTCTGAAATATTTTTTTTATACAAATTTTATATTTACATTATTCCAATCTTGATATCCCGCTTCGAAGTTTTAACGCTTTCATACTTTAGTATTTTATCTATGCTGATACAGCGCATCTGAAACCTAAATTTCCAGCAGATGTATCGGGTGTGTTTTGACTACGTGCAGCGCATCTGTATCTATAGCAATAATTTCTGTGACATAAATAGGAGCCACCTTTCTTCACTTTATCACTACCAATGGAAGGACCAATCTAAAAATATATCCAATAAAAAACGCTTTATTACAATTAATATGTAATATATAAAATACATATTACTTTGTTACAATACCCACACAGCACAAAACTGAACAAATACCTTTCAGAGACTTTCGCAAAGCGTTACAAAAAAGATCTCATAAATGTCTCATACACGTCTCAGATACGTGAAAATGTCCGCTTATTTGTCACAAGGACGTTTATGAAAGGTTGCACAGACATCTCCTAGACATTTTGCAATATCTCTGAGATGTTTTGCAAAACATTTTGAGTACGTTACATACAGGTATCTGGTAATTATTACATGCGCTCAAATAGGATAATTTTAATTTAAGATTTGAAGAAATAATATTGTTTCACATTTGAAAAATTTTTTTTAATATTTGAAAAACATCTTACTTTGGAAAATATAGTCTTATATATTTATATCATCGCAGCAATGTTGCTGGCAAAGATATGTCTTGCGGATGTCATGATTTTGCTTCGCCTGGACCTGCTTATATTCGCTCTCAACTGAAACTTACTTACGAGTTACTCTCACCATTATGCGTCGCCTATCTCGGTGTCTTTGCGAACTAGCATGGAAAGATGCGCCACCGTGCATCTTTCTTAAAATATCTCAGGAAATTCTTAACAAAGAGAGTTGCATTATAGTGTTTTGAAAACGTCTCGACAAGGGCTACAAAAATATGCAATAAAAACTATTTTTTATTTAACCCCCAATGGTGTTTTATTTAAAAAATTTAAGGTGCTTTTGATCTAAATTTTTTATATAGAAGCCCCTATTTTTATTGTTTATTCTTCTAGCCCTTGTCACGCCGTTTTTAAAACACTATAATAAAGTTCTCTTTTGTTAAGAATTTACTGAAATATTTCAAATTTTGTCATAATATTTTTAATATAAAATATAAAATATCTTGTAAAGTATTCACTTTTCGATGATTTTACCTGAATATTTTTATACATAGAATAATCAAAGAAATCAAATAATAATATTAATTACATTTGTAATTTTTCAAATTTAAGTGCACAAAATGCAATCAAATTTTTTAAAATAAATTTGTCTGTCTTTTTTTACATCATTTGATTCCTTTCATTATTCTACGTATAAAAGTATCAAGGTAAAATCATCGAAAAGTGAATACTTTATGAGATATTTCATATTTTACAATTAAAAATATTATGACAAAATTTGAAATATCTCAGAAAATTCTTAATGAAAGAGAGCTTTATTATAGTGTTTTGAAAACGTCTCGACAAGGGCTACAAAAATATGTAATAAAAAGTAGGAGTTTTATTTAAAAAATTGAAGGTAACTTTCATGTGACCTTTAAACAACTGTCCAAGGTCAAATCATTGCCACCATCTTATGTCCCTCTTGAAATCGTGCAACTTTTGTCTAAAGCATTTCTTTCTAGAATCACAAATAAAAAAGTTATTTTATGAGGTGTAAGAGACCTTAAAAAAATCGAAGTAGTTATCTTTGTACCTCGAAAAAATCCAAGTAATATCTTTACCTTAAAAAAACTAAAGTAATATATTTACCTTGAAAAAATCGAAGTAGTTATCTTTGTACCTCGAAAAAATCCAAGTAATATCTTTACCTTAAAAAAACCAAAGTAATATATTTACCTTGAAAAAATCGAAGTAATATATTTATTACAAAAAAAAGAAATGATATCTTTAAATTATGCGCCAATTAAATATATATTATATTGAAAAATAACTATTGTTCTTTTAAAAAATGTATTCCCATTAAAGTGAAAAAATTAATATAAAATGTGAAAAATTTTAGTGAAAAAAACTTGGCGCTGCTAAACATAATAATATATATTAATGAAACAATTTCTATAAATGAAAAAAGTACTTTAAATTAATGTGTGAAAGTCTCTACATTCACATTGTAATTATTAATTTAATATTTTAAATTAGTTATCTGTTGCTTTCAAATATTTTAAAATTTGGCAGCGCCAAGTTTTTTTCACTAAAATTTTTCACATTTTATATTAATTTTTTCACTTTAATGGGAATACATTTTTTAAAAGAACAATAGTTATTTTAAAGATATCATTTCTTTTTTTTGTAATAAATATATTACTTTGAATTTTTCAAGGTAAATATATTACTTTGGTTTTTTTAAGGTGAAGATATTACTTGGATTTTTTCGAGGTACAAAGATAACTACTTCGATTTTTTCAAGGTAAATATATTACTTTAGTTTTTTTAAGGTAAAGATATTACTTGGATTTTTTCGAGGTACAAAGATAACTACTTCGATTTTTTCAAGGTACACCACGCGTGCTTGGCGTCTTTTTTTTTACCTTTTTGTAAAAGGTAATTTTGTACGGATATCACCCCTTTTTGTTATAGATACATCAAACGCCGTAATGTCTATCGACATCGACATTTATGTCTGATAAAATCAAATGTAAATATTTTTTGTATTATAACTTACAAGAATTATATGTGAGAGTTTGACATCCTTAAATGTGCAGTGTAGTTTGTATAAATTTATAAATCATTAAAAAAATTAAGACACAAAATATGAATATATTAGGCAAAGTCAAATTTGTCGAGAGCGCATTATGCAGTGTTTGCTATAAATAAATTTTGTCGAAAGAAAAACAAATTTGATACAGAATTTGGCATGTACGATGCTATTGGCAGAATGTCATAGTAGATAATATATGTACAGTAAAGTTTGTTAAAAAAATAAGGCAATTAATAATTTATAATACAAACTACACTGCACATTTAATTAAGGATGTCACTGTCAGATATAATTTTTGTGTTATAATACAAAAAATATTTAGATTTAATTTTATCAGATATATTTGATAGTCATTATTAGAGAAAAAGAGAGAGAGAGAGAGAGAACGCGAGCGGGGAACGCGAGCGTGACCGCGAGAAAGAGCAATATGTACGATAGATATAACCTCGCGACCCTCGCACAGGGTGTATCCCAGGAACCAGCCATCCGCAAGGCGCGAACTCTGTCACTCCAGCACTGAGCACTGCACTTCGTTCAGAGTGTTCGGACGCGACGACGCGGACGGAATATTTCTCGACGACGCGGACGTCTAAAGCGGCCCATACATGTACGAGTTTGATTCGCCAGCCGGACTCAAACGTTTTTCACCACACACACACTCCCCAATAGTCCCGAAATTTGGCTCGTCGGACGCCGAGCCCGTCTCGTAACATCTTACCCACGAACGAGCAGAAACCGAGCCGAGCCGGACTCGCGACGTGTATAGGCCGCTTTATGGTTATGTTTACATAAATCTCGACGACGCGGACGTCTAAAGCGGCCCATAACATGTACGAGTTTGATTCGCGAGTCCGACTCGGCGAGCTTGATTCGCGAACCGGACTCGACCGTTTTTCACCACACACACACACTCCCGAATAGTCTCGATTCTATAAACGTTGATCCCGTTGATCTAATCTCGACGACGCGACGCGGACGTCTAAAGCCCATAACATGCGTACGTTTGATTCGCGAGCCGGACTCAAACGTTTTTCACCACACACACACTCCCGAATAGTCCCGAAATTTGGCTCGTCGGACGCCGAGCCCGTCTCGTAACATCTCACCCACGATATTGTTTACGAAAGCTTCTTTGCTTACGACCACGATTGCAGCGTTACGATAGATGTAGACGCACCTTAATAATTCATACGATAACTGTCATGACGAACGTTACGATCGTCGTAATGAGCTTACGATCCATCGTAACGCTGCGATCGTGATCGTAAGCAAAGAAGCTGTCGTAAACAATATATCTATGTTAATATATCTAACTATAAACACACTTTTCTTCGCACGTCGAGAAGGCTGATATGTTAGGTTATACTGTTGTAACGCTAGACAAGTGTCACAATCTTCCGAGTTCAAGTTGAGTCAACTCATATCGTCGTAAGAAACTTAACATTACGATAAATGTAAACGCAGCCTCGCGCACCAACTAACGTACACGTCAGTCACGTCACTGCACATAAACATGCTGTCTCTTTCGTTGTCATGGAGACGCTCGAGACTGGCAATATCGCTCTCTCGCTCTCTCTCGCGAACGCGATTTATTTATCGACAAGCAAGAGCCATCTGCAGTCGAAAGTAGTGAAAGTAACGCTGGGGTATCCAGAGCCATCTGTTGGCGAACAGCCGAGTTAATATATATATATATATGTCATATGTCCGACGACGACGTGGACGTTTCTTAAATGAAAATTTTCAGGTCTGGACTTTTGCATCGCAATATATTTTTTCGTAGGCCACGTAGGGGAAAAATAAAAATACTTTCATTATATAAATTTAGTCCAAGCTTTCCATTGAGCCTAGTTAGAACTTGATCCGTTCACTAGTTATCGAGATCTCAAAATCTCGAGTACTTTCAACATATATATAACTCGTCGCGTCGCGTATATAGAGCCACGGCTGTCTCGCTCCGCGCGTACTTGGCGCGAGACACTACCGTGTCTCTTGATAAAGGAAACACCTTGTATATAATATTTCAGCATCCTTCAGACTTCAGACTTGTATGTAAAAACCTTTCATAAACATCGCGTAAACGTTTCAAATGTTACGTTTCTATGTTATGTATTTTAGATATACCAACGACGTTTTAGTGTTACTTAGAAACTTTTGGAAACTGAAACGTTTCTGAAACATTTCTGTTTAGTTTTGTGCTGTGTGTGTAAAGAAGGAGGGCGAATAAGGTCGTTTTTTGGTCCCCACAGGATTTAAAAAATTTTTTTTTTATTGTATAATTATTATAAATGTCAAGAATAACCATTAGGTGAGAAAAAAATTTGATCCATAAAGCTGAAAATAATTATTAGTCATACCACTATGATACTTAAACCCTTTTCATGACTATATAATAAGTGAACTAATAAAATATTTTCGCTCATTATACTGCTCCATCGTCATATTAATGTCATTTTAGGCTACAATATACCATATATCGTTCGCAAGGTAAAGGTAAATACAGCTCATGGTCCAAAGAAATTACTTTTTACTATTTGATGTGTCCTACATATTGATGACAAATTTTTTTTTTACTAGACCCTAGGGTGAATCTTGCGGATACAAATCAATTTTTTTCGGTGCCTTCATGTATAGCTGTTTATAAAAATATCCATAATATCCTGAATCTTTACAGGGGGATCTTTATTATTATTTATTTTGTTGTAGTCAATACTTTAATAATTAAAGTTCAATTTTGAATTGTAACCGTATCAAAAAAGCAGATAATTCAAGTGATCTTCCAAGTCTTATAAAAAGTTAAAGGTCTTTATAAAAAATCTGCAGAGCTCGCATAAAAGTTGCTTTATCTGTAATCATCCGAAAAATCTAACAAAAAAGCTGTTTTAAGTGTAAATCTCATAATAATGCCAAACCTATACAAATCTGTTATTTGGTCCCAGAAAGTGAAATTCACCATTTATAAGCTTTGCGATATAAGCACAAACAAATATATAAAATATACCGGAATTTTACAGGTCATTGACTGTGTTATTTTGTCAGTTTTTGCTTTTCTAGCAAAATGTAGTTTAATTTTCTGTTTGTATTAACATTTTTGTGAATTACTTGATAAAAATAATGGAACAAATATGGCGAATGAATTTAAGGCTCCTAATCCCTGCTGCAACTGTCCTTAATATTTAATGACGTCAGAAGCGAGAAATGCCATGCTGAGAATTCTTGCATGCCATTTCCAAATAAAAAGATAGTTACATAAAATAACTTAAATAACACTTTTAAGATCACTTCAGCACACTTCGAAGATACTCCGAGTTTTATCCACTTCCCTTGACAGTTAATAAACAGCCGTAAAATGAATGTAATACGAAGCCTATTGTATATCGTCATGCAGGTTAGGTTATACGCTGTGCAAAAAGTTCAGCTAAAAAAAACATGCCTTTTAAATTCATATCCGCCATATTGATTCCACCATTTTCATCGATGTACATGATTCTTAAAAATATTGATACAAACAGAAAAACTAAACTATATTTTGCTACAAAAGCAAGAAATGACAAAATAACAGTCAATATGATGAGTCTGCAAAATTCGAATATATTCTATATTTGTTTGTGCTATATATTGCAAAGCTTTATAAATGGTGAATTTTACTTTTTGGTTACCCAAATAATAGATCGATCTGTATAGGCCACCATGTGTATAGGTATGGCATTATTATGAGATTTAGAGCCATGGTACAAAAAAAAATTAAACAGTACCTAAGCGAATCAGCCAATCACAGTCAAGAACTTGGCATAAACGTAAGCGCTAGCGAATCCATACTGTTGATTTCCTTACTGCTTATGTCTTACTGCTTAAGTTTTTTTGTGTGCCACGGCCCTTATAAACAGTAGGCGAATCAGCCATCAATCACAGTCAAGAACTTAAGGGGATCCTGTAGTGACAGGCGAACTCCAACGTGAAAGCGCCATCATGTAGCGCGGAACTAAAAATAATCGATAATTTTGATCGTTTTCTATGCGTTTTCTATGTTACCGATCTACACCTGTCCTTGTCTAACGAATACCTATACAATATATCCCTCCTTGTCAGATTGCAGCAGCGCTATCTCTGACAAAGTCTGGCACTGTTGCACGCAACACTGCTCTTCTTGTCATTCCGCATGTGTATCTGCATAGTATATAAAAAGTTCCGTACAGATATCTCATTTTGTAGGCGTTGAATCTTAGTTCTACTTTCACGATATTATTCTTACATGTTTTCCCTAAAGGGCCCCGATCTCATTTTGTATATATAAACTGCAATATTTTTGTATTAAGCAAATATTGTCGTCAGATGACAGCTCTACGTGCCAAATATAAGTAAGATTTTTAATTTTTTTTCGTTTTTAATACAAACTCGACCACTGCCCTCTACATTTTTGCGCGTACTTTAATTCTGTAAAAGAATTTTTTAATTCTATAAATCCAATTCAAAGATCTGCATAAAAAAAAAGGGTAATACTAGACAACTGCAGGATCCTCTTAATGCATAAACGTAATGCTAGCAAATCCATACTGTTGATTTTCTTACTACTTAACGTCTTACTGCTTCAGTTTTTTTGTGCCACGGCTCTTATTACACGTGGGACGGTTTCCTTGTAAAACATGCTACCCCGGTACTGAAACAAGATGTATTGATAGAGGTACTCTTATACCTGATGGTGCTATTAGGTGCTGTAATAACTATTGGATTATCCGGGGTTGCGATAGAAAACAATAGACTGAGAGATACATTCGTTGCGTGTGATCGATAAGGACGTGGCAGACAAGAAGAAGAAGGGGGGGGGGGCTTCTTGTAGAAGAAGACGGAAATAAGCTACCGGAAGCGAGGCTAGTGAATACGCTAATCAAAATATGGCTTGACAATTAGCGCGATACTTGAATATCTAACACGCCCCCTTAATTGGCATGCCCATATTTGTTCCTTTCCTGGATTGTCCTCATTCCCATTCCTCTCACGAACTTCTCGTGTTGTGGTCTTCCCAGTGCCTTTGTAAGGATGTCCGCCAACATATCATTCGTCGGAACATGCTCTATCCGCACTTCGCCTTTTGCAATCTTCTCTCTGATAAAATGATGGCGGACGTCTATATGCTTCACTCTATCGTGTGATGTTGGATTTTTGGCAATACATTCGGCACCCCTATTGTCGATGTGAATTTTAGACCCGCTCGATCCTGCAATTTTCAACTCCTTGAACAAACCCTGAAGATGGATGGCTTCCTTCACTGCTTCACTCAGACTGATATATTCTGCCTCCGTGGAAGATAAGGAGACAGTTCGTTGTTTTCGTGACCTCCAAGCGATTGCAGACCCGCCGAATAGGAAAACATATCCAGAGTAGGATTTCCGATCAGTTATATTGTTCGCGAAGTCAGCATCTGAGTATCCATACATTGGTCGTCCCGTCTTCTTAAAGTACAGCCCGAGGTCCAGTGTTCCTGCCAAATATCTCAAAACTCGCTTGGCAGCTAGCCAATGATGATCTCGGGGCTCATTCGTGAATTGTGCCAGCCTTGAGACAGTGTTTGAGATATCCGGTCTCGTAGCGACTGATAGATACATAAGAGCACCCATTAATTCTCGGTATGGCCATTTACCTGTAGTTGAGACAGTCGTCTCTTCCGGCTTTTTCTTAGAACTTGCTTCCGCAGGAGTAGCCACCTTGTTGCACTGGTCCATCCCAAAACGCTTCAAGATGTCCAGGGTATATCCACGTTGGTTAACCGCAATGGATTCGGCTTCTTGGTGAATTTCAAGACCTAGGCAGAACTTTGCAAGACCAAGATATTTAATTTCAAAACTATCGGTTAGTTTAACTTTAATCTCATTAACCCAACTATAACGTCCCTTGCAGCTATTAATATGTCATCTACATAAAGTGTGACAACAAGTATATCCCCGTTACGATGTAAGACAAACATACAAGGTTCTCCAACTACAGTCGTCAGTCCCATACTTAGCAGTTTTTGCTTTAACTCTTCATGCCAATCTCGTCCGGCTTGCCGAAGTCCATATAGAGGCTTCTTCAATCGACATACGCTCCTCCCGGCGCATATCTTGCTCAACATGTTGCTGGCTTTCTCTCTAACCGTTGGTTCTACCTTCGTATTCACGGTGATCTTCTGCAGCATTTTCTCCAGCATGCCAGGAACTTCCATAATTACTTCCTCACGTAATGGAGCATTTAAGTATGCAGTTACCACATCAAGTTGATGTATCTTCAGCCCGTACTCCACAGATAGTTCCATGAGAAATCTGATGGATTCCAGGCGTGCGACCGGTGCAAAAGTTTCCTCATAGTCTACTCCGTATCGCTGACTATAATCCTTTAGCCACCAGTCTGGCTTTTCGCCTTTCAACCGTTCCATCAGGGCGGTATTTATTTGTCAGAACTAATCTACAGCCAATGACATTCTGATGTCCCTGCTTGTCAGTAATTTCAAACGTATCGTGTTTAATCAAGCTGATGATCTCTGACATTATGGCTTCCTCCCATTCTTCTCTCTCTTCGCTTGCCATGACCTCACATAGAGAAAATTCCGCAGCCCCTGCAAAGACATCATCCTCGAGTTCTTCAGTTAGAAGATTCTCCGGTAACTCCATCGATTCACTGTTACGAAGCGTGGAATGTTGTTTTCGCGGTCGACCTCTCTGTCCAGTCCGCAAAATCTTAGGCCTGCCAGGGCCCCGGCGGAGAGCATTGGATTGTCGATCATCCTCTTGATCTTCGTCTCCGTCATTACGCTCGTCCCGCTGACTGGTTTCTTCTGGTGTCTCACCTCGATCTTCAGGTCGAGGTTGATTTACCTTGGGTGACTGCAAATCCGCGTCACGGTCCTGCATATGAATTTCGGCTTCTATCTGACTTTGATCATTGTTCGCTTCATGGTTAGACGCTACCTCGTCCTCGACCAACTCCAACGATGTCAGATGTGAAGGTGTCTTCTCCTCATTCTCATAGACTCGCACGTCTCTTGCTGTGACTATCTTCTTCAAGTCGGGCAACCATACTCTGTACCCTTTCGTTTCTCTAGGATATCCTACCAATATGCCTTTCATTGATCGTGCCGCAAACTTATCCTTGGGCTGTGTCTTGTCCAATACATAGGCAGTTGAACCGAACCTTCTCATGTGGTCTAGAGTTGGTACTTCTCCTATCCACTTCTCATATGGGGTACATCCTGCAAGCGCCGCCGTAGGGGACCTATTTCTTATGTAGCCCGCAGTTGCAATTGCCTCCATCCAAAAGCTTAGTGGTAATCCTGACTGTAGCAAAAGACATCTCGCCATATCCAGCAATGTCCGATTCATTCTCTCGGCAGTCCCATTCTGTTCAGGAGTTCGTGGTACTATTAATCGTCGTGCTATTCCAAGCTGTATTAGGAGCCCGTCAAACTCTGAGTTGCAGTATTCCTTACCGTTATCTGATTGTAAATATTTTATCTTTTTACTTGTTATCCTCTCGACATGACTCTTATATTGCTTGAAAGCTTCCAGGACTCTTGATTTTTGCCCTAGGAAATATAATTCACACCATCTTGACGCGTCGTCAATAAATGTGACAAAGTACCGGGCGCCATTTCTTGCCTGTGTACGCATGGGTCCAACGACATCTGTGTGTACTATCTCAAGTAATTCCGAACATGGTAATGCACCTTTTGGAAACGGTAATGCGGTCATCTTACCTCGAGTGCATATCTCGCACGCCGACAAGTCCTCTGAGTGCTTCTCGAGTCCATCTTGTCCATAGGCATCATGCAGCACCTTTACCAAATCCTTTTGATTGAGATAGCCCATTCTCTCATGCCAGGTTTTTAAGTCAGTGCTTTTCTGGGCGCCTAAAGCACTCAAATCTTGATTATGATAAGTATCTAAGTAATATAAATTTCTCTTACGTTGTGCGAACATTGTGGCGTGTCCTCTCCCATCAGTGACAACTGCTCTGTCCCTATCAAAAATCACCTTATGACCTCTCTGAGTGATTTTAGAAACCGAGACCAGGTTATTTCTTAAATCCGGTACGAAGAGGGTGTCCTTTAGCTCAATGTTAGTCATCCTTCCTTCCCCAGGTACCGATGATCTGATGATTACCGCACCTCTTCCATCAATGGCTGTCGACGTGTTGCTAGCTAGGTTTAGCTGTCCTTGCGCTGATGAATCCAGATTTCGAAATAATTGCTCGTCACCACATAGATGTGACGTACATCCACTATCAAGGATCCAGCCTTGTGTATCTAGTGGCTTGTACACTCGAGATGCCGCCATATAACATACAGCATATGATTCATCGACGGCATTAGCTTTCTGTTTCGAATCCTCAGACTTTTGCGGAGATTGCTTCCCCCTTTTCTTATCTGGGCATTCCGCTATCACGTGTCCATAACGTTGACACCCATAGCATCGAAACTTTGGTTTCTCCGGCGTACCTGACTTTCCTTTGTTGTCCGCACGCTGAATCCGCTTCTTCTGCCCTCGATCCTTCCAACGATTCAGAGCTAGACTTCCGGATGCTTGAACCAAATCTGCCTGACGTCCGGATGCTTGAACCAAATCTGCTTGACGTCTGAGCTGAGTCTCCTCCAGAATTTTAATTTTCAACTTATCCAGAGGCATTACTTCGTCTCGACTCTCCATGACACACCTGAAATCGGAGTATGACGGAGGCAGACTGCATAATACAATAATGGATTCAAACTCACAGTCTATCACCACTCCCATGGCTTTTCAGTTTCTTCAAAATATCAGAAAGACGATTTAAATGAACCTTAACATCGCCTCCTTCTTGCAGTCTTAAAATTCAAAGCTCCTTCCACAAAGTCGCTTTCCTCGCTGGACCTCTTGACGCATACGTGGATTCGAGCTTCAACCACAAGTCTCGCGATGTCTCACATTCGCTCAATCTTTTCACTTCATCAGGGTGTATTGCCAACAAAAGAATTGGCCTTTCTGTCATTTCTTTCTCTCGGCCTCTCTCGCGTCTGCCCCCGCTCCAGCAATTGAGCCAGGTAAAGCACACTCTCCACTGGCGTACTCCCAAAGATCATTATTACACAGAAGAGCTTCAGCGTGTATTTTCCACGACTCGTAGTTATCTTCCCTTAGATAATGAATCTTATTCGAACTCAATTCACTGCTACCCATGACTCCAGTGACAGTAGTCTCTTCGACTTCACTCTTTACAATAGCCGCAGGTACAGCGGGCTTTCTATCCCTCGTGGCCAGATTTAAGTTATATTCGCAACGGACTCAGATATCGATTGGGATCGACGTCGTTCCTGGGCCCATAACCTATTGGATTATCCGGGGTTGCGATAGAAAACAATAGACTGAGAGATACATTCGTTGCGTGTGAACGATAAGGACGTGGCAGACAAGAAGAAGAAAGGGGGGTGGACTTCTTGTAGAAGAAGACGGAAATAAACTACCGGGAGCGAGGCTAGTGAATACGCCAATCAAAATATGGCCTGACAATTAGCGCGATACTTGAATATCAAACAATAACATTAAAAAACTGATATTATAATATATTAAAAACGGGTTGTCTGGATTCTGTACAAATATTTCTGATTTTACCTTGATGGATGATGAAAATATTGTTACGCCCGCGCTGAGACGGCCCTTGATCCGAGCTGAAGCGAGCGGTCATTCCCGAGAAGTTGAAAAGCGTCCTTAGCAACGCGGGGATTATGGATTTAACTGAGTCTTTGAGAACTCTTCTTGTGTGGACACTTTTGTATTGAGCAGCTGTAAATATACGCGAGTCTGGTTTTCGTAACCTCCGTGTTATTATTGCGTGAGTGACGAGTAAGTGCAGGAGTGCCGTGCTGTGTCGCGAAGGTGCGGAAGCTTCGCTTCGCGTGTGTAACAATATATATAGGGCATTCACACCAAATCGATCAGTGTTTGACCCTCAACCGCTCGGATTTGATTGGCGATTTTTTATGTTATTGTTCCAACTCTAAAATGCACTCAGATGTTTTTTAGATTTTTTAAAATAAATTTGATTTAGTTATAATTTTTTAAACAGACATATTGTTGGCCACAATTTAAAAATCTGAAAAAATTCTCAAAAATCCTGCGTCAGATCAAAATTTTCAAGCCTTGACCCAGAGTTGGCCGGCGTTCGCTTTTATTTTTTTCGAGCTCTTTTTGAAAAAAAACATTGAAAAAAAATTATAAGCAGAAGTCAGTCCACTGTAGGCTGTTGCTTAAACATTTTTGTATATAACAAAAAATTTTTAAGAATTTTTTTTAATTTTTTCGACGTTTTGTCTATTTTTCAAAATAAAAAAAATTGCGTTCAAAAAATCTAAAAAAATTCTCAAAAATCCTGTTATATATAAAAATGTTCAAGCAACAATCTACAGTGGACTGACTCTTGCTTCTAATTTTTTTCAAGGTTTTTTTTTCGAAAAAAGCTCGAAAAAAAATAGAAGCGAACGCCGGCTTACTCTGGGTCAAGGCTTGAAAATTTTGATCTAACACAAAATTTTTGAGAATTTTTTCAGATTTTTAAATTGTGGCCAACAATATGTCCGTTCAAAAAATTATAACTAAATCAAATTTATTTTAAAAAATCTAAAAAACATCTGAGTGCATTTTAGAGTTAGAACAATAACATAAAAAATCGCCGACCAAATCCGAGCGGTTGAGGGTCAGACACTGGTCGATTTGGTATGGAATGCCCCATATATAGTCTTTTGAATAGTTTGAGATCTGCTGCAAATAAAGAACCATCAAGAGACACGGCAGTGTCTCGCGCCAAGTACGCGCGGAGCGAGACCGCCGTGGCTCTATTAACGCGACGCAACGAGTTGAAAGTACTCGATATTTTGAGATCTCGATAACTAGTGAACGGATCAAGTTCTAACTAGGCTCAATGGAAAGCTTGGACCAAATTTATATAATAAAAGTATTTTTATTTTTACCCTACGAGCGGAGATATTACGATGCAAAGGATAAAGTGTGAAATTTTCAATTAAGAAACGTCATCGTCATCGTCCCGGACCGTCCCTTTCATATTCTCGCCACGGCGCGCCGCGGCGCTAGTGTTGCGTGTCATTTCACATTCTTGACGTTATGCGGCGCTATTCCATTAGAGCAGCGTAAAGCCCCTTGCACAATGCTAGGCAACAGACAATAGGAACAGGGAACAGAAATCAGAAACCTTGTATTTATGCAGAATAGACGATGACACAGGCAATAGACACAGAATATCCGTCACGTTGGAAATTCTGTGCCTATTACCTGTTGCCAACCAATCATATCGTTCGAATTATTTAGGTTTGCATTGACGAATTTGAGGTTATTTCCTGTTCCTATTGCCTGTTGCCTAGCATTGTGCAAGAGCCTTTAAGGGTCCGTTCCAAGTTACGCATGAAGCGCGTAGACTGCATAGAAAGTCGTTCCGATTTAGCCAATGCGCGCATTGGGAGCGCTTTGGTAGTGCTGACAGAGAGAAGAATGAGAGCGGTCATGGAAGCGATTTAGGTGTCACCTTACTTTGAAGCGCCTCTATGTCCATAAAATGTGGACATTGAACTACGTAGCCATGTCCACGAACTAATGGATAACACGTTATGTGCACGATCTGTTGGTTCTGTTCCGTGCTATGTCCATAATACTGAAAATCAATAAGTGAATGAGTCAGACAAGGACCGACAAACAATCGCTTCGTCCTTGTCTCACGTATCACGTTACGGTGGGCACAAAGCGAGCTAGCAGCGGCGAAGCCAAACTTTCCTGTTATCCGTTTTGCTTTTCTTATGCGTTGCGTTCCGTTCAACTTCAAAAATTAATATCTCTGGTTATCTTTGTCGTAGAGAAATCTTTAAAAAAGAATTCTAAAGCAGAGGAGACAATCTTTTCGAAAAAAATAGTTTAAGGTACAAGAAATTGCAAATTCCAATTGTTATAAGCAATTGAAATGTTTAATTATTTTTTTCACTAAAAAGTACATTTTTTTAAATTGTTTAAATAATGCTATCTTATTTTCTACTTTATTCTGAAAATACACATATTTTTTATTTTATGAAAAAACAATGGATTCTATTTTTTATATAATTTTAATGACTGAGATGCCGTGCCGTGCTTGCGTCCCTGGCTTGACCAAGTGGCACAGCACATTGATTTCTTCGGAAATCTCTTGTAGGAAGAATGTATGTATAGTATGAATGACATAATACATAATGTTAATGTTAAATATATAATCAAAATTATATAAATCATATTTTTGTTATAAATATTACATTTTAATCATTATTGTGTGTAGTATTCTGGTAAAGTAAATTGTTACTGTACTGTATAATTTGATCATTAATTTCCTTTTCTGTTTTGAAATTGCCGAGATTTTACGTAATGAATGTTATGCTCAAATTTTTCTTATTGAGAAATTTATAAAGTTATAAAAAAACAGTATAAATTGCAATTTTTTGTTGAACTCCACGCAGAAGTTGAAAAAGTAATAGCGTGGTCATTTACAGACTTAAGGTAGTAGTATCGCGACAGTATCCAAAATTTTATACTCTCACTCAGTGGTTCTTAACCGGTGTTCCTCGGAACACTGGTGTTCCGCGAGCTTGTTACAAGTGCTCCGCGAATTTCTGAGCTCCCGCACTACCGCTCGAGGCTCGACGCTGAGTTGACGATCGCGCGTTTGCGTTGTTTCTAACCGAGACAAGATTCAACTTGCATTTTCGAGTGAACTACCTAAACAAGCGACTGTGTTACAGTCGTTCATTGCGTTTGGCTTGACAAAGTTTATATTTGACGTGTATTTGATTTATGTGTTTTGTAGAAACATTATAATTATATAATTAATAACATTTTTAACTTAGATCTCTTACATATAAGATCAGGTAATACATTTTTTTATTAATAAATAACTTTAATTAATAAAAATTATGTTTATTTATGTTCATTTTTTAGTTAAAATTTATTATTTCAGAAAGAAATTTTTAACATTGTAGTAGCGCACAATGGATATTATTAAACAAAAACATGATACTGAGAAAAATATTAATGATGGAGCAAGTACAAGTGGAAATAGTAGTAATGACGTTGCTGTAAATACGTCCCATACAGAAGACAAAATTATACGTAAGAAAAGAAAAATTAATAGACATTATTTGGACGAATATTTCAGTTGGGGTTTTACTTGGACCGGTGAGGAAGAATGTCACATTCCACAGTGTCTCGTATGTGAAGAAAAACTGTCTAATAGCGCAATGGTTCCTGCTAAGTTAAAACGCCACTTCATTACAAAACACGCCAATCTTGCTTCAAAAACTAAAGATTATTTTAAAAGATTGTTAGACATGCAAGCTAAACAAGTAAAACATTTTGAAAAAACTGTTACCGATAAGGCACAACTTGCGTCATATAAAGTAGCTGAATTAGTTGCTGTAAAGTTGAATCCACATACTATAGTAGAGTCTCTTATTTTACCAGCATGTTGCTAAATAGTAAAAATTATGTTTGGCGACGAAGCAAAAAAGGAAATTATGAAAATTCCTCATTCGAACGATACAATACAAAATAGAATTAAAAATATGTCAGATAATATTGAGAAAACAGTTACCGATAAACTTTCCAAACGACATTTTGCTTCACAAATTGACGAGTCCACTGACATTAGCGTTAAAGCTCATATACTAGGATTCATTCGTTTCATTAATAAAAACGAAATAGTAAATCAATTTCTATGCTGCAGAGAACTTACTGAACGTACAACAGGACAAGATATTTTTGATTCTATTACGTCATATTTCGGAAAATTTAATATATCATGGGAACTGTGTGTAGGAATTTGTACGGACGGTGCTCCAGCTATGGTAGGCTCTATTAAGGGATTTGTTACCCTTGCAAAGACAAGAAACCCAAATATTATATCTACGCACTGTTTTTTGCACAGAGAATCCTTAGTTTCAAAAACATTACCGGCAACATTAAAACCTGTACTAGACCAAGTTGTAAATATGGTAAGTTACATAAAGTCAAGACCTTTAAAAACACGCCTTTTTAAACAGCTTTGCATATCTATGGAAGCTCAGTACGAATCTTTGCTTTTGCACACTGAAGTAAGATGGTTATCCAGGGGTAAAGTGCTATGCCGAATTTTAGAACTTAAGAATGAATTGTTAGCCTTTTTTAAAAATGAAGGTACAGCCACAGATGCTTTTGTAAAATACCTTGAGAATGATATTTGGTGTGCTAAAATGGCATATTTAGCCGATATTTTTAATTACTTAAATAGCATTAATACAAGTATTCAAGAAAAAAATGAAAATATTTTGACCCACTGACAAATTGTCAGCATTTCAGAAAAAAGTATCTCTTTAGAAAAATCGCATATTAGAAAAAAACAGTAGATATGTTTCCTTCGCTTCATAATACAAATATCGAGGAAATTATTCCCGTTATAACACAACATTTAACACTATTAGAAAAAAAAGATTGCAAGTTACTTTCCTTCCTTAAATATAGAAAATTATGACTGGATACGAAATCCATTTGGCACATTCAATACAACGAGTTGGGAATTTTCGTTACAAGAAGAAGAACAATTGATTACCTTGTCAACGGATCGTACTTTAAAAATTAAATTCTCTGAATTAACTCTTGAGGAATTTTGGCTTTTTGTCCAAGCTGAATACCCTGCTCTCTCCACAAGGGCACTGAAAATTTTGTTACAGTTTTTAACATCATATTTGTGTAAGCTCGGTTTCTCAACGCTTACCAATATAAAAACTAAAAAGCGCGAAAGACTTACTAATATAGACGAAGAAATGAGAGTAGCTATATCACATATTAGACCTGATATTGCTAAAATCTGCAAAAACCGACAAGCTCAAATATCGCATTAAAATTTAAAGAAGTCTTAAATTAAGTTTTATTAAAATTTAAAGAAGATTCAAAGAAATTTCATTTTTATAAAAGTTATTTTAGTTGCAGTTTTTATAAATATAATATTTTTTAAAATTAATGTTTTCTTTTTTTTTTACTGTTATGTAATCTGTAATTTAATAAAAAAAGGTATGTTTATGCATATTTTTGTTGTTTTATAACTTTAGTAATTTTGGTGTTCCGCAAATTTTCCTTATAATCATAAGTGTTCCGTGACTTCGAAAAGATTAAGAACCACCGCTCTAACTTGACGTGAAAACATCCGATTATTTACGGTTACAAACTGAAAACTTTTGGATAGTTCTGTCCCTCACACACAGAACAAAAGACTATTCTGTTATTTTTCTCCTCCAGTCGCTTCTTTACGTCGAATAATCGTGAAAATCGAGGTCTATTTGTTATTGTATTTTTAAATCTAAATGGTCAATAATTTTAGTTTTTTCTAACTAGTACTCCTAAAGTGTTTTTCTACTATAATATATGAGTGGCACCCGTTTGACCACGTTGATATTGATCACGGTCCCGATTGACTACGTTGAAATTGACCACGTTGCGATTGACCACGTTGTGATTTACCACGGTCCCGATTGACCACCGTCCCGATTGATCACGGGCCCGATTGACCACCGTCCCGATTGACCACGGTCCCGATTGACCACGGTCCCGATTGACCACCGACCCGATTGACCACAGTCCCGACTGACCACGGTCCCTATTTACCACGTTGAGATTGCCCACGTTGAAAATGACCACGTTGCGTTTGACCACGTTAATATTGACCACGTTAATAATGACCACGTTGCGATTGACTACGGTCCCGATTGACCACGGTCCCGATTGACCACCGTCCCGATTGACCACGGTCCCGATTGACCACCGTCCCGATTGACCACGGTTTTGATTGACCACGGTCCCGATCGACCACGGTCCCGATTGACGATTAGTGACGCGCTTTAAAAGTACTTAATTGTTTATAGCGCGTCACTAACCTATATAGTTAGTTCGGGACGGTGGTCAATCGGGACCGTGGTCAATCGCAACGTGGTCAATTTCAATGTGGTCAATCTCAACGTGGTCAATAGGGACGGTGGTCAATCAGGAATGTGGTCAATCGGGACTGTGGTCAATCAGGACTGTGGTCAATCGGGACGGTGGTCAATTGGGACCGTGGTCAATCGGGACCGTGGTCAATCGGAACGGTGGTCAATCGGAACCGTGGTCAATCGGGACTGTGGTCAATCGGGACCGTGGTGGTCAATCGCAACGTGGTCAATCTAGACCGTGGTCAATATTAACTTGGTCAAACGGGACGCTTTCTAATATATCCGTTTTTTATCACTTTCTTAAATTGGCTCTAATTATTACTACGAGATTTCTGTATGCTTTGTGCATGCAATACATGAAAAAAATGCAATTTTTGATTGTGATTATCTCGCGTTCGGGATGGTCAATCACTTTTAAGTTGTACAGATGTGAGATACCACATTTATTAACATATAGTAAAAATTTCAAATTTTTCTTACAATTTGCGTTTTACGCTACTACTACTTTAAAAACCGAGAAACGCCGTAGAGCGCCAAAAGTCTGGGCCTACAGAAATTTCCCGATAAGAAAAATTAGAGTACAATATCCATTACGGAAAATCCCGGCAATTTACAACGGAAAAGAAAATTAATGGTCAAATTATACAGTACAGTAACAAAATTTACTTTGGCAGAAATAATGCAAAATTTTTTTAATGTAAATTTTTAACAAAATTGAGATTTGTATATAATTTTAATTAAATTTAATTATATATTATGTCATATTATATATACATTATATATTAGTGAATTGTGTTCAAAACGACATACTTTTTTTTTAAACATTGTCAATTTATTCTGTAGTACTTAAAAATTATGTAACTTGATTAGAAACACTTTAGGATAAACATAGTTTGGTATTATAATGTTTAAAATTTTTTATAAATTTGCATTAGTTATGTAACAACATATAAACAAAACACTACAATTGTTCATTTTGCCTTGATATATCGGGCAAAATGACATAGTGCTAGTTTAGGTGCTTAATATCGCTGCAGCTTAGAAGAGCGACAATACTTACATTAAACGTCAAAATCTATCGTGTCTTTAGTACCTGTTGCAAGTTATGATAGTGAGTGCACGCTTGTGAATGGAAATTTTGCCATCTAATCGAAAACGTAAGTATAAATAATTATTTTGGCACATTTTTCTTTAGCTCATTACTTTATTTCTTTGTTTTATATCTAATCTTTTTATGTTATATATATAGCCACGCTGTTACACTTTTTATATTTGAAGATATCAGAGCTATATTACATATGGTTGCTGGCCTAAAATAATTAGTATATGTTAATTTGTCCGGTCACTAGTAAAACTTTCTATCCATAAAATAAAAAGTTAGATTGTATTAGAAAAATATAATAAGTGCAACAGCCTGACTTCATATAAGAACACTCAATGATGAAACATAAAAATATTAAATATCAAACAAAGAAATAAAGTAATGAGCTAAAGACAAATGTGCGAAAATAATTTTTTATACTTACGTTTCCGATTAGATGGCAAAATTTCCATTCTCAAGCGTATAGAGGAAAGTGGGACAGGTTGACATTTTTCGGAAATTATTTTTTTATTTATTTAGGAAGTAAAGCACGCTAAACCAATAAACTTATTAAATTTCAAAATTTAAGTAAATCTGTGCTGGAAATCACTTTAAAAAGAATTTTAGCATAAATATTTACAAAAATACAGCGAGTTGAATTTAGGTGTCTCAACGTGCCCCACTTTCCCTTACTCATTACCAATTTGCAACAGGTATTAGACATGATAGATTTTGACGTATAAAAATGTACCAGCGCTCCTCTAGCAGCGATATGAAGCGCCAAACTGGCATTATGGCCGGTATTCATAGTCGGATCTTATATTCAAGATCGTCTTAAGTAATGTCTTAAGATGCTAATACGGCTCTGTGATTGGTTCATTAGCATATCTTAGGACATTACTTAAGATGGTTTAAATATAAGATCCGACTATATGAATACCGGTTTTATGTCGTTTTGCCCGGGTATGTCGTTTTAGGCACAATTCCCCTATTATGTCATTTATACTGTAAATTGTTCCTACAAGAGATTTCCGAAGAAATCGATGTGCCGTGCTACTTGGTCGAGCCAGAGACGCGAGCACGGTGCGGCGCAACGCGGAGCCTCAGTCATTAAAATTATAAAAAAATAGAATCTATCGTTTTTTTTTTAAATAAAAAATATGTGTACTATCAAAATAAAGTAAAAAATAAGATATAGCATTATTTAAAAAAATTTTAAATGTATTTTTTAATAAAGAAAAATTAATTAATCATTTTAATTGCTTATAACAATTGGAATGTGCAATTTCTTGTAACAAACTATTTTTTTCAAAAAGATTGTCTCCTTAGCTTTAAATTGCTTTTTAAAGGATCTCCCTGCGACAAATGTAACTGCAGAGATATTAATTTTTAAAGTTGACTTTATTTTTCACGAAAATTGTATTGCTTACAACTTTTGCACAAAATTCGGACAAACAAAAAATACGTATCTGCTTATTTTATGTATATTTTATGTAAATAGTTTCACAATCGATTTAAAAAATACGAGGTCATTTTTCGTCCGATTTGACGTGGAATTTTGCCTATATGTATAATAATAATTATATATTATATATAAAATCCTAAGAACTCTCGAAAATTCAACTGAATTATATATATGTATATATGTATATACATATTCAGGGTGGACCATTTTAAATGCCGCAGGCAAATATCTCGAAAAATGTGGAAGATACAGAAAAATGTTTCAGACAAAAGTTGCATGGTTTGATGGGAGCCACATGATGAAAATATGGACTTGACCTTGAGTGACCTTTTCAAGGCCAGGTCAATGTGATTGATGTTTCCTTAAATAAAATTTCCTATTTTTTATTGCATATTCTTGTAGCCCTTGTTGAGACGTGTTCTAAATCCTATAATAAAGTTTTCTTTCGTTAAGAATTTCTTGAGACATTTCAAATTTTGTTATGATATTGTTGCGCTCGCCGAGTCCGCGTACGCGTCTCACCGCTCTCACTCACTCACACTCGCGCAACCGGCACACGCGGAAAAGAGGCGACACAATTTAAGGAATTGTAACTCGTTTATTGGGAGACACCAATTATACAGAGATTCGAGCTGACACGTCTGTTCGGAGACGGAGACTCAGAAACAACAACCAACCGCTGTCAATCAATAAATAAATAACAGCTGGTCGTCAGGGACGCTTCGCAACTCGCGGCGATATAACGGGCGTCTTAGCACGGGCGCAACAATATTTTTAATACAAAGTATGAAATATCTTGCAAAGTATTCACTTTTTGATGACTTTATCTTTATACTTTTATACGTAGAATAATAAAAGAAATCGAATATTAATATTAATTTTTATTAACATTTGCAATTTTATAAAATTAAATGCGTCACAAGATTCAAATTTTTTAAAATAATTTTTTCTGTTTCTTTTTAAAACAATCTATTGCTTCCATTGTAAGCTGTTTCTAAGTTGATAATTCACAAATCAATTAGCCTGTTTAATTATGTAAGTAAAGGACAAAGAATTCTCAATGGCTTATAAGTGAATAATTATTTACATATTTATTATAAATCACAATTTTATGATTACTTTAAAAACTATAAGATTTAGGTATACATGTACAATCACATATATTTATTTGTTGCAATAATTACAACAATTTAATCTTTATCACTATTTTTGTCAATAATTGGGTCAATTCTTCCAGTTTTGAAAGTTCTTGTAAGATTTTTGCTGGTCTCACTATTCCTGCTAAATACATGTGAAAAATAATAAATATAATCACAGAAACAGGTAAACAACAACGAATAGTATTACATTTACACGTGTATCACAAAATTCCACTTTACCCAAAAGAATTAGGTTTATATTGAATATATAGCACTTATATACACTTTTGTATATTTTTTTAATAATATGCCGGGACCTAACTTCAAAAACTTCAGTAAGTCAGGATTCTCTCTTAAATAACTGAGATTTATTAAAAATATACAAAGAAATGTATACAAGTGCTATATGTCCAATATAAACCTAATTCTGTTAGGTAAAGTGGAATTTTGGGATATACGTGTAAATGTGTAAGAAATGGACTTGACCTATTCGTTGTTGTTCACATGTTTCTGTAATTATTTATTGTCTTTTATATGTCCGGTATTTGGCAGGAATAGTAAGGGTCGCTTCGACCAACGCCGATTAACTTTAATCGACGATTAACTCAATCAGCAGTGTCGCCAACAGCAAGATATTTGTCGTTGTGTATGTCGTTCTTAAGGTAGTCCTTTCGCAGCACCTAGTCAAGTAACAGTCCGTCATGAGGCAATTGAAAACAAACATATTGCAACATCCAAATAATTATAATAATATAAAATATGATTTTACACGCATGATTTAATCGTATTTAATTATTTACTAATTAAAAAAATATCACAATAGTAGTGCGGTTGGACTCGATTTGGACTCGAGTAACCTACAAATTTGTTATCACGTCTCCGTCTCCGTTTAACCTCATATATCAGAGCAAAACATTCGGCAAGCCCTTATTTTCAAGGTACGTACGAAATCCGGAAACATCAGGGAATATTTTAAGACATTAATAATGTATTCATCTGGACGCTAAGTACATGTATTATTCGTTGAAAACCTCGGCCGTGGCGATTTGCATCATTCTATCTTTCTCGTTCATTAGATGTAAACAAGGATAGAATGACAATAGCACGCTCCGCGAACGCACATTTAGAATGACTTATTTCTTGTAAAGTGTCGGTAACCTCAACTGATTTTTCGTACACATGCCCCTTATTACTGTATATTTAACATATTTCAAATTTAGATACCTATCTGAAACTTTTTCTCATGAAAGGACTACCTTAACCAATCTTTTCAAAATAATATACCACTTTTCTTTAATTTGAATAAAGTTGTTTCGATTTTTATTTAAAATATCTATTTTAAAAACGTGTTTATGTAACATGGATAGAATTATTAATTTTTTATTATTTGACGATGGATACGAAGGTTATGATCTTCCAATAAAAAGAAAAAATATCTATTTTAAAAACGTGTTTATGTAACATGGATAGAATTATTAATTTTTTATTATTTGACGATGGATACGAGGGTTATGATCTTCCAATAAAAAGAAATCGACGAAAACCACGTATAATTAGGCCACGTGTAAATTACTTGGAAATATTTGATGATAATTATTTTAAAAGAAGATTTGCAATATCAAAACAAAACTTTAACATAATATTAAAAAAAAATTATGTTGAATTACAACATAAAACTAATCGGTATGTACAAATATTTAATACAACAATTTAAAATTATATATAATATAATAAACAAGACAAAATAAGTTTATTATAAAAAAGTAAAACATTAAAAAATTTTATACAGATATTTGCAATAAGAGCTACTAGGCTACGTGCGGAGCGGAGAGTTCTAACAAGCACACGGCAGTCTTAGAATTCGCCGCTCCGCACGTAGCCTAGTAGCTCTTATTGCAAATATCTCAAATAATATAAGATATTTCAAAAAATTCATAAGAACATTTTTTGTAGATATTTGTCTGTTCTACAACTTTGATCTCTACAAAAATTTCGAAATTCATCGTATTTGTTGAGAAAAACGAATTTGTTTATAAATTGTTAATAAAAAACATACTTAGGAATAGCGGAAAATGGCGGAATTTGAATATGTTGTTCAGTATATTTTTCTGAACACAATGACGTAATAAAATCTTGTGTTGCAATTTCTTGTAGGTACCCCCCCCCCCCTTTTTTCCGTATTTTGACTGGACATGTCAATAGCTTGATTTTAAAGAAAAAAATTTTTTTAATTTTTTCCCTCTGGTAGGGTCAAAGTATGAAGTATACACTGTAATATCCTGCTGGCGCTTTTTTGTTAAACAATTTGGAACCTACTTGTGGCTGATTTTATGAAAAAAGGCAAAAATGCATGTAACAATTTGTTTAAACCATCGTAGAATTTTCCAAAATTGTCGCAGAATAACGAACCAAATCGCATTAAAAAGCTGAAAGTTTCAGCTTTTCAACGATTCTTTGATCATTTCTGTACGATGATTCGTTCAAAAGATATAACATTTTTTGTGCGCGCGTGCGACGCTTCAGTTTGTTTGACGTCTGTCAGCGCTTACCGCGCAGTGTATATCTTGCAAAATTTATTACGTGAAAAGTATTGCATGTACGAAAAAAACTTATAGAACATTTTTTGTAGATATTTGTCTGTTCTACAACTTTGATTTCTACAAAAATTTCAAAATTTATCGTATTTGTGGAGAAAAACGAATTTGTTTATAAATTGTTAATAAAAATCATACTTAGGGATAGCGGAAAATGGCGGAATTTGGATATGTTGTTCAGTATATTTTTCTGAACACATTGACGTAATAAAACCTTTTGTTGCAATTTTTTCTAGATACCCCCCTTTTTTTCCGTATTTTGACTGGTATAAAGTAAATTATTGTTACTGTACTGTATAATTTGACCATTAATTTCCTTTTCCGTTTTGAATTGCCGAGATTTTACGAATGTTATGCTCTAATTTTTTTTCGGAAAATTCCTATAGGCCTAGACTTTTGGCGCTCTACGGCAAGTCTCTCGGTCTTTTAAGCCTGTAAGTAACCACGCTATTATACTTTTTCATCTTCTGCAGTTCACCAAAATTGCAATTTACACTGTTCTTCATAACTCTATAAATTTCTCAATAAGAAAAATTTGAGCATAACATTCATTACGTAAAATCTCGGCAATTTTAAAACAGAAAAGGAAATTAATAGTCAAATTATACAATACAGTAACAATTTACTTTACCAGAATACTACACAATAATGATTAAAATGTAATATTTATAACAAAAATATGATTTATATAATTTTGATTATATATTTAACATTAACATTATATATTATGTCATTCATACTATACATACATTCTTCTTACAAGAGATTTCCGAAGAAATCAATGTGCTGTGCCACTTGATCAACCCAGAGAGAGCACGGCACGGCATCTCAGTCATTAAAATTATATAAAAAATAGAATCCATCGTTTCTTCATAAAATAAAAAATATGTGTACTCAGAATAAAGTAGAAAATAAGATAGCATTATTTAAAAAATGTAAGAAAATGTACTTTTTAGTAAAAAAAATAATTAAACATTTCATTTGCTTATAACAATTGAAATTTGCAATTTCTTGTAACTTAAACTATTTTTTTCGAAAAGATTGTCTCCTCAGCTTTAAAATGCTTTTTTAAAGATTTCTCTACGACAAATATAACTAGAGATATTAATTTTTGAAATTGAACGGAACGCAGCGCGTAAGAGAAGCGAGACGGATAACGGGAAAATTTGGCTTCGCTGCTGCTAGCTCGCTTCGTGTCCACCGTAACGTGATACGTGAGACAAAGACGAAGCGATTGTTTGTCGGTCCTTGTCTGACTCGTTCACTTATTGATTTTCAGTATTATGGACCTAGCACGGAACAGAACCAACAGATCGTGCACATAACGTGTTATTCACAGTATAACCAGTAGTCCGACTCTCTGTCGGCGCCTTTGATCTATCGCATAGACTTATATAGATAGACCGGCCCCTGCCGTAAGAGCACGCGTCCAAAGATAGACCGTGCAGACAATGGTCTAGTTTACACCGTTAAATCGGTTGGTACGCGTATCAAGTTGGTGCGGACTAAACATTTGATACATCCCTGTTTACACCGTTCCATCTCACAACAGGTTAGGTTAGGTTTTTAATCCAGATAAAGTCCAATGTTTTCAGTGATTTCGGTATTATTTTCTCATGTGTATATTCGAATTAAATAATATAATTTTAACATCTTTTTATATCTTTTATTTCTTTAATTTATGCATCCTTTTGTATGTAACATTATTACAGCTTTTATATGTGTACAGTACACCACATATTTTATTATAAAATATTCAAAGTTTGTCTCATAAACCTACCACTAATTCACAGTTATAGTAATTATCATAATTAATATCGCATTTTGAGATTAATGGAAAAATATTTATATTTCCTGCATACACAACAAACTATTTATTTAATTAATGATTTATATTATATCTATAAATAAAAACGACTTTTTAAGAACTTGTAAAGAACAAAGGAACTTTTTGGAAACTATATCACAAGTTATTAAACAACTTATAATTATTAATTCATCTTGTACCTATAAAATATTCTAACTTTAACCTCAATCTAACAACAGTCAGCAGCGGCGGTATACGTACTTGATCCAATTCGAATCGAATCAAGCGTTTACAGCGCGCTGACATCTTTTGATACGCGTATCAACTTGGTCTGATACTCGCGATTGAGGAGTATCAGACCAGAGCGCACTAAAGTAATCCGCGAGCGTTTATACCGAGCGTATCAAGCGATTTGATACGGATATAGTACTTAATACGCGTACCAAGTGCTCGGTGTAAACTAGGTCAATAGCCGTGGGGATTCTCCTCTCTCTGTCTTCTGATCGCTTGGTGGGGATAGAAGTCTAGAGTGGGGACTAGTAGGAAATAGAGACCTAGGCCGGTATTCATAGTCGGATCTTATTTCAAGACCGTCTTAAGTAATGTCTTAAGACGCTAATACGGCTCTGTGATTGGTTTATGACATCTCAAGATCGTACTTAAGACGTTCTTAAATATAAGAACCGACTATGAATACCGGCCCTAGATAATCAGAGATGCGACATTGAACCTCATGGCCTGATTGGCTGCCTAATCACGTGGTTATAACGCCATTTTGCTTCCCTATAATTGCATTTTATTAACAATCAGTGGTACGTATAATGCACATTTGCATAATGTTAATGGCAATTTATTGGTGAAAACAATAATAGAAAAATATCTACAGTAATTTTATTTAGGAAACACTTACTCTTTCCCCCTTCTTCTCCTTGCAACTTAACCTCACTCTGTCAATTTCTCTCACTTTATAAGTACTCATAATGGAAGCAACATGGCGGATAATCGGAATAATCGCGATTAGATTGCAATAGCTCGATATATCTAACCTGACCTGACCGTCAATGTCGCATCTCTGTTATCTAGGACTCTAGTAGGGAATAGCCAGGCTAGTCTTCTATCCCCACCAAGCGATCAGAAGACAGAGAGAGGAGAATCCCCACGGCTATGTCTGCACCGTCTATCTTCGGACGCGTGCTCTCACGGCAGGGGCCGGTCTATCTATATAAGTCTATGATCGGTTCCTGATTCGCCGCCATTATTATAGGAGCGCCAACGGCGTATCAACGGTTAAAGGGCCCCGGGTTATTTTATAACTTATGCTTTTAGATTATTTTGGAAAATATTCTGATCGAAATTATCCAAAATATCAAGTGTCTCTGCGCGTCACACTATTTAACGAATTTATTTTCATCTCATCGTCAAACGTATGATTGTAACCACGTATAAACTGTGGCGCCTCGGCGGGGTCACACCGACGTTGCACTACCACGGATACAAAAATCCTCTGATTGGTCGCTTCTAACAAAATGTCGATGCGCAGATCGGATCGGCGTGGAACCGAAACAATTGAAGGAGTCGGACTACTGGTTATAATTCGTATGAGGTTAGCCGACGACTGACACTTTTTTTTTAAATTAGGTGTGAAATCGATTGTATTTCGTTTGTAGATTATTGTAGTGCATCTATTTTTGTTTGGTAGTTCATAATTAATTTTTAATTAATTATTTAATTGTAGACCATAAAACTAGCCGACATGCATTTTAAAATAAAAAAATAGGTGTGAAATCTATTGTATTTAGTTTGTAGATTATTGTAGTGCATTCCTTTTTGTTTGTTAGTCCATAATTAATTTTTAATTAAATATTTAAGGCTCCTGGACGGTCACCGCGGCCATATTGAATTCCTACTATGGAGGCGAGGAAAACACCCAATTTTGTCGTGCATGCCATTTTCAAATAAAAAGACATATCAATAAAA
Organism: Harpagoxenus sublaevis; assembly: GCA_030770355.1. Classification (NCBI taxonomy): domain Eukaryota; kingdom Metazoa; phylum Arthropoda; class Insecta; order Hymenoptera; family Formicidae; genus Harpagoxenus; species Harpagoxenus sublaevis. The sequence goes on from JASTWR010000443.1 coordinate 37,241, forward strand.
CATCAATATAGATCGTTTCAGAACACTTCCGAAATTGACCGAAAATTATCCTTTTCCCTCGACAATAAACAAACAGCCATAAAACGAAGCCTAAACATACGGGAAAACAGCCGTTTAACGACTATCGAAAGGAGGTGAAAACGTTCCTTCCGCATGCAAATCTTACTTTTCGGTCAATTTTACGAGTTTCACGAATACGTTAAACGTTAAAGCACAAGTACAGAGCGAATAATAAGGAAATAGCATGCACGACAAAATAGGCTTTCAACATGTCACTTTCCACGCCTTATGGCTATTTTCTCGCCTTATAGTTCTTATTTCTACCGATGTTGCCACCGTCAACGCGGAGTTCTCGGCTCCTGATCTAGGAGCCTTAAAGTGTCAGTCGTCGGCTAACATCATATGTCGGCTAATAAACATATTATAAAATAAAAAAGCTCTTTTGTAGTTAATTGTATTTTGTTTGTAGAGTTTTGTAGTGATGTTAAGAAGTTTCGCAGTCTTTTCAAATTGTTTATAATTAATAAATACATTTGTTGAACTATGTAACGCCCACCTCTATGAATATAGCCGACAGAAATTACTAAATTTTATTATTTATAATTTTTCTAACAATAAGTATATTTTGTTTGTAAAGCGTCGTCTACAATAGCTGTTAGCGTATGTAGTAAGATGTAAGCAGTAAGCTATTGACCAACCACAGTCGATTATTTTTGAATTGTAAAAATCCCATTAGTCAATATAGCTTACTGCTTACATCTTACTCCATACGCTTACGGCTATTGTAGACGACGCTTTAATTGTTTGTGATTGATTGTGAGTCAATTTTTAACGTTTGTGACCAATTAGTCTTTTTGTAATTAACAATTTTATTTTGGTCGTGATGTCAGTCGACACTTTTGAGTAATAAACAGATTTTGGGATACCTGATAACTGTAATTAATAGGAAATCGTTTGTGATTTACGAATATACTAGTGTTACGTTTGTGAATTAATAAATTTCTTAGTTATTTGCAAAATAAGTTCAGTTAATAATAGATACTTAATAAACGTACTGCGCATGCGCGAAATGTACAATGGGGAGCAGAAATGAGTTCCGAGCTCGGTGCAGAGCGGTGTAGATGAGCGCGCTATCTCTAGGTGGGTTACCGACCTACTTACAGCCACGGTCGATAAAAGGTTCAAATGCAGAACCGCGAACGCGTAAAAATGGTCAGTCACGCGTATTGCTCGCGCGTGCATTTGATGAAAAGAAACATTTTTAATACAATTTGATACACACAATTAATATTTATTACATAAAATATAACAATCATAAGTGATTATGTAATTATAATTATATTATGCATCTGTAACTATATTATTCCACCGACTAAGTATGTGTTTACTGGAATAATATAATTACAGATAATATGATAATTATAATTACAACATAATTCCCTATAATTATTCTATTGTTTATGTAATGCATATGTATTACGTATGTATACGTATGTAATACACATATATAATACATATGTATATAAAAAATTGTTTTTCAATTCTTTATAATTTTTACGATGTCGCATTATTTTCAGTATCTTATTTATAAGTGAATGTGTGTGTGAAATATTAAAATTAAATTAAGTAAATTAAGGATTAATCGGATACGAAATCTATTTTGTAATATTTTATGAATTTATAGATTCTTTTTTTCTTATAAAAAAATATTTCAATTTTAGGAAATAGATAATTACATTTTGTAAAAAGCAAAAATGGATGAAAATCGCATTATAAACTTAATGTTGAAATTAGAAGAATCTATAAATTCATAAAATATTACAAAATAGATTTCGTATCCGATTAATCCTTAATTTACTTAATTTAATTTTAATATTTCACACACACACACACATTCACTTATAAATAAAATACTAAAAATTATGCGACATCGTAAAAATTATAAAGAATTGAAAAACAATTTTTTATATACATATGTATTATATATGTGCATTACATACGTATACATATGTAATACATATGCATTACATAAACAATAGAATAATTATAGGGAATTATGTTGTAATTATAATTATCATATTATCTGTAATTATATGTATTATTCCAGTAAACACATACTTAGTCGGTGGAATAATATAGTTACAGATGCATAATATAATTATAATTACATAATCACCTATGATTGTTATATTTTATGTAATAAATATTAATTGTGTGTATCAAATTGTATTAAAAATGTTTCTTTTCATCAAATGCACGCGCGAGCAATACGCGTGACTGACCATTTTTACGCGTTCGCGGTTCTGCATTTGAACCTTTTGTCGACCGTGGCTGTAAGTAGGTCGGTAACCCACCTAGAGATAGCGCGCTCATCTACACCGCTCTGCACCGAGCTCGGAACTCATTTCTGCTCCCCATTGTACTTAAGGCACCTGCGCATAAAGAGCGCCGCCGTCGACGAGCTCTTCATGCGTAGGAGCCTTGAGTACATTTCGCGCATGCGCAGTACTTTTATTAAGTATTGTTAACTGAACTTATTTTGCAAATAACTAAGAAATTTATTAATTCGCAAACGTAACACTAGTATATTCGTAAATCACAAACGATTTCCTATTAATTACAGTTATCAGGTATCCCAAAATGTTTATTACACAAAAGTGTCGGCTGACATCACGACCAAAAATAAAATTGTTAATTACAAAAAGACTAATTGGTCACAAACGATGTGACCTTAAAAATTGACTCACAATCAGTCACAAACGATTTCCAAACGAAATATACTTAGAAAAATTATGAATAATCAAATTTAGTAATTTCTGTCGACTATAAGCTTCATAGAGGTGCGCGCTACATAGTTCAACAAATATATTTATTAATTATAAACAATTTCACGAAACTACAAAACTTCTTCATCACTACAAAACTCTACAAACAAAATTAAAAATTAGCAAAAGTATTTAGATCGATCAAACTAGCAAATTTATTAATTAAAGAACGCTACGTTTCGACCGCAGATTTCGGTCCTTTTCAAGCGTATAAAAGCAACTCACAAATATTCCTTAGTCAGACATAATGCCCAAACTACGCCGAATCTAAAACTAAACATCGAAAATCAAAGATCGTAACAATGAGGATAAACCAAATCAGTTATATAAATCAAAGCTTACAATATTTGTGCGTCAAAATCACAGAAGTAGAATGTACGTTAAACAGCATTATCGTTAGTCGTTTACATGTCATAGCTGTGCGGTGGTAAAATTTGAACTGATAGACAGATAATAAAAACAATCCAATGTCGTCTTGTAACAAAGGCGAGTGACGTAGAGAGGGAAACAGAGAAGGAGTCAGAATTAAGTTTCCTTAATAATATGTTCATAGAGAGCGTTAAGATTCTGCGTGTCTTTTTGTAAATTAATAGTGTCGTTAAATTTCTTAATAAAAAACATTTCAGCTAATTCCCTCTTTCTAATCTGTCTCTCCCTGTGTATTATTTCTGGCTTTTGCCAATCAAAATCATGTCCTAAAGATGTTCGATGCTTACTAACTGTTTCTAACTACCGACTGTTTACTCGAAGACGACATTGGATTGTTTTTATTATCTGTCTATTAGTTCAAATTTTACCACCGCACAGCTATGACATGTAAACGACTAACAAAAATGCTGTTTAACGTACATTCTACTTCTGTGATTTTGACGCACAAATATTGTAAGCTTTGATTTATATAACTGATTTGGTTTATCCTCATTGTTGCGATCTTTGATTTTCGATGTTTAGTTTTAGATTCGGCGTAGTTTGGGCATTATGTCTGACTAAGGAATATTTGTGAGTTGCTTTTATACGCTTGAAAAGGACCGAAATCTGCGGTCGAAACGTAGCGTTCTTTAATTAATAAATTTGCTAGTTTGATCGATCTAAATACCTTTGCTAATTTCTATTACTCACTGGCGATTCAAATTCTCTTTTTGTTTTTAAAATACAATTAACTACAAAAGAGCTTTTTTATTTTATAATATGTTTGATGTATCATATAATGTTAGCCGACAACTGACACTTTAAATATTTAATTAAAAATTAATTATAGACTAACAAACGAAAAGGAATGCACTACGATAATCTACAAACAAAATAAATCGATTTCACACCTATTTTTTTTTTAAATACATGGCTAGTTTCATAGTCTACAATTAAATAATTAATTAAAAATTAATTATAAACTAACAAACAAAAATAAATGCACTACAATAATCTACAAACAAAATACAATCGATTTCGCACCTAATTTTTTTTAAAAAGTGTCAGTCGTCGGCTAACCGCATACGAATCTGGTTACACTGTGGTGTTATTCATCAGTTCGTGGACATGGCTACGTAGTTCAATGTCCACATTTTATGGACATAGAGGCGCTTCAAAGTAAGGTGACACCTAAATCGCGCCTATGACCGCTCTCATTCTTCTCTCTACTCTGGAAAAAATAAGGAGGCCCAAGATTGTAGTAATCAAATTATTTGGATTGCTCGTAACCCTAATTTTACGTGCGATATTTCTATTTCAAGATTTTTAAGTTAGATTTTTAGTTACGCGGGATTAATTTAGAAATATTGCACGTAAAATTAGGGTTACGAGCAATCCAAAAATTTGATTATACTACAATCCTGGGCCTCCTTAACCTTATTATTTTTCCCAGAGTAGTGCAGAGGATTCCCTAGATTGTACTAAACGTGAATTCTTAGCACTCCTCCCAGCGCATTAACTGTTTTTATTATATAACTTATAGCTCCCGCACACAGGACGCGGCAGCGCTTGCCGCGCGGCGGAAGTTTGTGCCACAGCCAACCAAATCTTTTGCCGCGCGGTTAAAGTTATGGCTCCTGCACACAGGACGCGGCAGCGCTTGCGGCGCGGCGGAAGTTGGTACCACAGCCAACCAAATCTTTTGCCGCGCGGAAAAAGTTAAACTAGATCCAACTTTGATTGGCTAACGTGTAATGGCTCCTGCACACAGGACGCGGCAGTGCTAAAAATTAACGCGTGGCTCACGCGTTAGCCAATCAAAGTTGGATCGAGTTTAACTTTTTCCGCGCGGCAAAAGATTTGGTTGGCTGTGGCACCAACTTCCGCCGCGCGGCAAGCGCTGCCGCGTCCTGTGTGCAGGAGCCATAAGCCACGCGTTATTCCCTAGCGTTGCCGCGTCCTGTGTGCAGGAGCCATTAAACTCGATCCAACTTTGATTGGCTAACGCGTGAACCACGCGTTATTCCCTAGCGTTGTCGCGTCCTGTGTGCAGGAGCCATATCGCCAGCGGTGCACTCGGTGCACTGAGTGCAGTCGCACTGCCGGCGGTGTGTGACAGCGAGAAAACCTACGCGGCTGGATCGACTCGGGCTTTGCGCGATATATTAAGATACGTCGTCGACTCTCAGATCAGAAACGTAACTTTCATAGGTAATACTGAAGGAGAGCTCACTCCTCACCGATTTCGTTGAACTTAGGCTTAATCGACGTGTTTTTGCACAAAACAACCGAATCTGGCAGAAAAAAGTGTCGCTCTGCCCCGCGAAGAGAGATATTAACAGTTAAAGTTGACGACTATCAGGTTATGAAACCTGTCATACCGACGAGATATAGCGATTGGTAGCGCCATGAACATGCTCCGCGGGGGCATATGCGCATGCTCTGTGACCACATGCTCAGTGGCCGCACGCGCATGCAAAAGTGCGCGAATTTGAAACGTATGTATACTTTTAATAAAAATTGAATATGAGTATTATGTATTAAATCTTTGCCTTACTAAAGAGATAAGTCTACCATATGTATACTAAAAATATGAATACTGAAAAAATTAGCGAGGCCCCGTACGCAAGGTAGGACGTTCCATTCACTTGACGTGTTGAATTTATATATTTATTAAATCTTTGCCTTACTAAATAGATGAGTCTACAATATACTAAAAATAGATACAGAAAAGATTAGCAAGACCCCTACGCAAGGTAGGGCGTTGCCCCTCTCTCCACAATCACCCTTCCTGCCAGCGCCTGTTTCACGACATTTTTTTCTACCAGATTAAGTCTTGTTTTCGTAATAGATGTTGCTTTTGCAATAGAAAAGTGTTAGAGAAAAGTCCCCTAGTATGAGATAGGTTTCTAATATGAGATAACAGGGTTTCTTTTAAACTATTAGGTCCTATCTGGGCCTATTAGTTTAAAAGAAACCCTGTTATCTCATATTAGGAACCTATCTCATATTAGGGGGCTTTCCTCTATATCAAAGTCGGGGGGCTCGGACCCCCCAAACCCCCCTAGCCGAGGGCTTGGCCCCCTGGACCCTTATTCGGGGGGCTCCGCCCCCTACCCCCGCCGGGGGTTTCGCCCCCTGGACCCCCCATTGGGAGTTTCGCTTACACGTACTACATGCTAAGTTGTAAAGCAAGGCCCAGGTAAAGCTCCCAATGGGGGTCCAGGGGGCGAAGCCCCCGGCCAGGGGGGTTCGGGGGGGGAGCGGAGCACCCCCAATTTTGATATAACACTTTTCTATTGCAAAAGCAACATCTATTACGAAAACAAGACTTAATCTGGTAGAAAAGAATGTCGTGAAACAGGCGCTGGCAGGAAGGATGGTTGTGGAGAGAGGGGCAACGCCCTACCTTGCGTAGGGGTCTTGCTAATCTTTTCTGTATCTATTTTTAGTATATTGTAGACTCATCTATTTAGTAAGGCAAAGATTTAATAAATATATAAGTTCTACACGTCAAGTGAATAGAACGTCCTACCTTGCGTACGGGGCCTCGCTAATCTTTTCAGTATTCAAATTTTTAGTATATGGTAGACTCATCTCTTTAGTAAAGCGAAGATTTAATACATAATACTTATATTCAATTTTCATTAAAAGTATACATACGTTTCAAATTCGCACACTTTTGCATGCGCGTGCGGCCACTGAGCATGCGCATATGCCCCCGCGGATCATGTTCATGTCGCTACCAGTCGCTATATCTCGTCGGTATGACAAGTTTCATAACCTGATAGTCGTCAACTTTAACTATTAATATCTCGCTTCGCAAGGCAGAGCGACACTTTTTTCTGCCAGATTCGGTCGTTTTGTGCAAAAACGCGTCGATTAGGCCTAAATTCAGCAAAATCGGTGAGGAGTGAGCTCTTCTTCAGTATTACCCTTTCATACTTCGACTGCATGTCTTCATTGTCGGTAAATTATATTTCCTCTAAATAAATCGCGTTCGCGAGAGCGATCGATCGAGTCATCATCACACGCGTCAAAGTGAGTGAGGTTAACGTGTCATGTCATATTGACACCGCAGGGAGGATTGATTCGCACAATCCTTGGGCTTATAAATAAATCGCGTTTGCGAGAGAGAGCGAGATCGCCAGTCTCGAGCGCCTCCATGACAACGAAAGAGACAGCATGTTTATGTGTAGTCACGTGACTAACGTGTACGTCAGTCGTTCAGTGCGCGAGGCTGCGTTTACATTTATCGTAATGTTAAGCTCCTTACGACGATCGTAACGCTCGACAGCTATCGTAACCTCATCATATGAGTTGACTCAACTTGAACTCGGAAGATTGTGACACTTTTCTAGCGTTACAACAGTATAACCTAACATGTCAGCCTTCTCGACGCGCGAAGAAAAGTGTGTTTATAGTTAGATATATTAACATATATATTAACATATATATTGTTATGGAAGATCTGGAAGAAAGGGTTTTGGGCACATTGAATATCTGCCTGTCTTTCTATAGGCGCTATGTAGATGACATCGTTATGACAGTTCCAGAGGATAGCGTTCAGGATGTTTTGTATCACTTCAACAATTACCATGATAGGCTCAAATTTACAGTTGAATACGAGGAAAATGGCTGTCTTAGCTTCCTGGATCTGATGTTAATTGTTAGAAACAACATGATTATAACAGATTGGTTTCATAAAAAAACTCTCGGGTAGACTATTGTCTTTCTTTTCGAGTCATCCTATCCAACACAAAATAGGATCAATTTACAGTCTGTTGGACAGAGCAATCATGTTGTCACATCCTAGCTTTTACAATAAAAATTTAATTTTTGTTATAAACACATTATTGGGGAATGGGTATCCTATTCATTTAATTTTCTTACATGTTAATAAGAGACTGAGAAAACTCCAGTCTCAACATAACATTAATAACACTTGCAATGATTCTGATTGTTCTCAACAGAAAAAGAGTTTTATTGTTAAGCCATATTTAAAATCTATTTTGGAAATCATTGCTTCGGTTGTGAATAAATCGAAAAATTCTGTAGGATACCGCATTCTTAATAAGCTTAATAGCATCATTAAGGTCCAGAAGGATAAGAATTCCTATTTTTCTAACAGCAATGTGGTTTATAAATTCTGCTGTAGGGACTGTAATGCCTCTTATGTCGGTCAGACTAAAAGACAATTACATACTAGATTGATAGAACACGAGAATAATATTAGACTAGATAAATCCAAACATTCGGTTGTGTCAAAACATATTGCGGAACGCATGGTCGCTACATCACGTCGGTATGACAGGAACTGTGGTGGCAAACGGACGTGTTCCTTTCCTGTCCCGTTTCCCGCGCCAGCGTAGTGCGTTCCTGAGCAATCGTGATTAACGCGTGGGCTGTGCGTGTCACGCGAGGCATTAATTATTATTTTAAAGTGCGATTTTTGGTGTATCTGATATTTATTTTCGACAAAGCGTCGGTTTTCTTTGTGATTTTGGTTGGTTTCTTTGTTTGGGACAAGTCGTCATAGGACGTCCCGCGGGGAGATGCAGGAGGCTCTGGCCCCTGCCAGCCCCAACTCCGACAATGTTTTAGTGGATCCGAGGCGTCTCTCGTTTTCGCAATCGGATTTCGTGAATTTCGAGAACATTGTTTTTGCTAACCGGCAGATCGACGGAAAGCTAGATTTGGCTGACGGTGAGAGGTCGGGATACGAGTCGCAGGACTCTTTGGAAGACCAGGCCCTTGACGACAAGGTAACAAACAGCATGGGTCGCAAAAATAGAGCTCGAAAAGGTAAGCCTGCCGACGGGGATGGCGTGACTCGTTCCTCGGGGGTTTCCCCCCGTGGGGGGAGCCCAAAGAGGGTTCGCTCGCGGAATCCCCTGGCAAATGTTATCATCGACAATGAACATTCAAAAAAGCGCGCGGCCCCCGGGAGCAGCGGCGGGCAAAACAGGGATTTCCCTAAAGGTAGTGCGGGGACGACCCCCCCCCCCTCGGGGGGGACCCGACGCATAGTAAAAACATTGGCAACAACGACGATGTCATGAACGAAACAATAGAAAAGCGCGGCGTCAAGCGTCCGGCGGAGGGCGGGGGCGCGGCGGCAGGACCAGGGGGGAAATCTCCCCCCTCGCGAAAAACAGTAACGATCAAGCGAAACAAAAAGAATGTGAATCGTTATAGGACAGAAGACTTCCCGCCATATTATGTGCAATTCCAGTACGCTGATGAAAGGAAGGATGGGGACTCTCTCCATCTTTCGGAGATTATAAACCGGGAGGTGGGTTCATCCGTGATACGTATTGATGATGTCGGCAGCAACAAGGTGCGGGCTGAATTCCGCACGGCTCGGGACGCGAATAATGCGACTGATCTGGCTAAATTTAAGGAAAAGAACATTTTCGCTTTTGTTCCGGAATTCAAAGTCGTGCGCATCGGGGTTGTAGATAAGATTAACGATAAGTGGGACATCGAAGAACTTAAGCCTTTCATTGACTCGCCAATAAAGATTTTAGAAATTTCACGAATGTCCAAGCGCGACAAAAAAGAAAAGGACGACAATGGTAGGCCGAAACTAGTGGCGTCAAACGCGTTAAAAATCAAATTTGAGGGTTCTAGGCTGCCCAATGAGATCTTCATTCATAAGATGGTAAGAGAGGTGAGACCGTTTATGCCTATCGTTCGCATATGTTATAGATGTTACAACTTCGGTCATACGGCCGAGGTATGCAGATCTAAGGCACGGTGCATGCGTTGTGCCGAGCTGGCTCATGACCAGGGCGACCGGGCATGGGGATGCCCCCGTCAAGACCAGCCGCCCTTGTGTATTAATTGCGGCGGAGAGCATTTGCCGACGTCGCCGGATTGTCCGGAATTTAAAAAGCATAAACTGATTTCAGAAACTGCAACCCTTGAGAATATCCTATTCGACGAAGCGAGAAAAAGAGTAATGGGGGTGCGCCCCACTGCGGGCACCATCTCCTCTACCACGGACTTTCCTCATTTGGCCCCCTCATCCCCTGAATCGGGTTCTTCGGGGGAGACTCTGGCGGGTGTGCACTCGAGAATCTTCTCATCGTCAGCGTCGCCACAGACCTTGTCTCCGCCCTCGACCCCCCCGGGCGGGGCAGGGAGTGGGGCGACGCGCCCGCCTTCTTACGCGGACAGGGTCGGTTCCTCCGCCCTTGCGGGGAAGGAGGTTGGGGGTATGTCAAGCACTGGTAAGTCCCTGGAGGACCCCGTCGCGGCCTATAATCGGGATCGCAGAGCAAGTCAGGAGCGTAATGGACAAATTCGGATGCAAAAATTAAGAAGTCAGCATAATATAGTTTTAAGCTCACCCAACGGTAGGAATTTTGCATCGCGGAGTCCCCCGCGTTCGCGTATGGACCTTCTCCGCAGACCGCACGGCGAGCCTCCGGATAGGGGACCGGCGGGCGAGGGGGGGATTCGAGTCGCGGATCACTATTGACTAGTGCAACAATTATACGGTTTATCATCTCCTTGGTTAAACAACTTGCTTGTTATTTTCCTGCTATCAAAGGCTCCCCCTTCTTTGACATTTTAAATCTTATGTGCACATTCCTAAAAAGTGTTAGTGGGCTAACATAAAATGGGAAAGCACAACAGATCTGAGGGTGCAAGTTCAGGATTTGGTATTATCGCTTGGAATTGTAGGGGAGCAATCGGTAAAAAGGCGAACATTGAGAAACTCTGTGAATCATACGATATTGTTTTTCTCGCGGAAACTTGACTGGGTCCTGAACACCCCTACTCAGTGCGGGGGTTCAGGGCCATTCGGAGTGACAGCTCCGGCACAGGCCTTAGAGGCGTCATGATGCTCGTACGTGCAATATATTTTTTTCAAAAATTTGCCTGAAAAGGATCCTGGACCCCTCAGTGGAGGGCATTGGAATCAAGACCGAAATAGAGGGCACCGTGGTCGCTATCCTGGGGGTGTATCGTCATCCAAATCAGGTCTGCCGACAGGAGACATGGCACGGGTTGTTTCAACTGGCCGACTCCTACAAGATGTCAATCATTATGGGGGATCTTAACGCCCATCACCCGTCATGAGGGGCGTCCCAGACGAATCCAACAGGTAAAGCATTGGCCAATCTATTGGACCAGCGACCATTTATGGCATTAGGGCCGAATTCCGCGACATACATACCTCTGCCGGGCATGACTTCTTCTAAGCTGGACCTGGTCATCGGTTCCTGCAGTATAGCCTCTATAATCGAGGTCTCAGTCCTGAAAGATACGCTGGAAAGTGATCACCTCCCCGTATGCACCACAGTCAAGAGGTCAATTAGGACTCACTCGGTATTTTCCCACAGATGCAGATTTACAAAGGAACAATTCAAAAAATTTGCGTCGGCCCTTTCAGGCAGAGAGGACACCTCAAGAGGATGCTCCTGAGGATCCTTAATAATTTGTACACCTCAGGCGAGTTCCCGGAGGAATGGACCCATTCACTAGTTTATTTGATACCCAAGCCCTCGGGGGCGGGGGTCCGGACCATAGCACTCACCTCGTGTATACTGAAGCTATTGGAGAAAATGATCCTTGCAAGGATTCATTGGACAGTCGAATCGCATAGCACTGGCCTTAACATCGTTCCGGATTTCCAGTATGGTTTCCGGAAGTTTCGCTCATGCTCGGATAACCTGACCATCTTGGCCTCAGCTATCTACGAAAAAAATCTAAAGCGCAAAACTACAGCCGCCCTTTTCATTGACGTAAAGGCGGCATTTGATAACGTTATCCTGGAGATCGCGGTGCATGAAATGAGGGAGGTTGGCTTCCCTGGAAAAATTTGCAGGTTCGTGCAGAACCTAATATCGGAAAGAAGAGTGCAGTTTGTTGTCGACGGAAAACCGACACCGGTAGGTTTTCCGCAAGGGCACACCCCAGGGATCGGTCATCAGCCCTTTCCTATTCAACTTTTATCTGAGAAACATTGGCTCGGTTCTTTCCCCGGGCATCAAGATTCTACAGTTTGCGGACGACATCGTCATTTACACAGCCGACAAAAATGTGGAGAGGGCGTTCGGAGCTCCGGAGGGATCCTTGGCCGCCTTGGGAATTTTCCTGCGGGATCGGGGCTTGGAGATCTCCCCGAGTAAGACACGGCTAATGCTGTTCTCTAAGAGCAAAGCCGAATCCAAATTTGATGGCGCGATAGTGTACGAGGGAGAACGTATATCACCCTCGGACACGGTGAGATTTATTGGAGTCATACTTGACTCCCAAATGAGAGGCGATGCACACATGGATTTGCTAATAAAAAAGGCGGGGGATGTGACCAACATCATCTCTTCCCTTGGGGGGGTGTGGTGGGGCTCGCACCCCCAACTTCTCCTAACCATCTACCAAGCCGTTTTACGCGGTTCCTTGGAATACGCGTCACACATTTTTTCGCTTAGGAGCAACACCAAGAAATTCCGAAGACTGGAAGTCATCCAAAACAAGGCGTTCAAGGCTAGCATGGGATATCGGATCTCCACACCGATCAACACAATGTTCGTAGCAAAGAAAGCCCCCCTCAAACACAGGCTATAATTCTTAGCCACAAGATACCTACTTAAAACAATGTCAATTGAGAAGCACCCGGTTATCGCGGGTCTGCACAGGATCACTGACGCTATTCGGGATGACCCAGAAGGGGCCCTGTACATTCGGGAAAAGTTTCCGCTCGCGGAGGTGTTTACTCGGGCTTACCAGCTTGCGCCCTACGTCAGAGTTTCAATTTGTCCGCCGATGTATCAATTTTCGTATTCCTCAGGTTTCTTGTCCTCCACAGTTCACTTTCCCATGCCTGAATAGCTGGAGGCAGTGGAACAAGCTCCTAGGGCTGCTGTACAAGCAATGTTTGAACAGTCTTTTAGCCCTTACCTAAAGGACTCCTTGGTGTTTTATAAGGACGGGTCTAAAACAGACGGCGGGAATTATGTGGGTGCCGCGTGCTACTCACCCCGGCCAAGGATAGAGCTTATGTATAGACTGCCCCTATATGCCTCCATCTTCACGGCGGAGGCATGGGCGATTTATAATGCGGTTCTCACCTCTCTTGATCTACCATATAATAAAGTTACCATTGTCTCGGACTCCAAAAGCGTCCTCGACGCTCTGGAGACCCCGCTCACAGGAAAATCAACATATTTGATAGCACTTATCAAATCCAAGTTAGAGGGTGCTGCGGCACAGGATAAAGAGGTACAGTTTATTTGGGTTTCCTCGCACAGGGGAATCGCGGGTAATGAAATGGCCAATGCGCTGGCCAATAGGGCCGTTCGGGAGGGCAGACTCGTGGGGAGGGGCTTACCGTATTCGGACTTGTTCTCCATCCCCAGAAGCAGGGTTGCAGAAGAATTCGATAATTGTTTACTTGTTAATAGTCAGTCAAAGGGAACGCATTTCTTTGAAAACATCTACGTCAAGTCGGCCAAGCCGTGGTTCAACCATCTAGGATTAAGCAGAGAAATGACAGTTACGGTATCCCGGTTGCGTGCCAAACATTATAATCTTAACCAGTCGCTTTTTAGAAAAAATTTGATCGAGGACGCCTCGTGTCCCTGTGGGGAGCGCGAACAGGATTTTAATGACTTAGTTTTTGATTGTCCATTGGTCGAATCTCAGGTAGTTAAATTGCAGCTGGCCATTCGTCAGGCGAAAGGCCCAGCATGTAGAAATGTTTTTGATGTCCTCAAGGAACCAACTAATAAGCTATGTAGACTCATCGCGGCTTTCTGTAAGTCGCTTGACGTTCAAATCTAAAGTTAAATTGCCCGCGCTAGTGCGTGGCTCACGGATTTCCCCCTCTATTGATCCTTCTGTGTCCCACCATGTTCCTGCACGCTCCGGCAATGGCCATGACTGGTGTCACGGTAGCGTGTCTCAATATTGTCTCTGTAAATACTTGGAGAGCATACGGGCCGTATTGACCTCCGTTAGGAGGCAGGAGCCTAAGCAAACATATAAGAAGAAGAAGAGAAGTCGGTATGACAGGATTCATAACCTGAGAGTCGTCAATTTTAACGCTAAATATCTCGCTTCGCAGGGCAGACCGCCGCATTTTTCTGCCAGATTCTTTCGTTTTATGCAAAAACGAATCAATTAAGCCTAATTTCATCGATATTTAAGGTGGAGCGTGTATTCTAAATAATTACCGGTTACTGTTGTAACGCTAGACAAGCGTCGTAATCGTCAGTTCAAATTGCAACTCATCGATGAGGTTACGATAACTGTCACGACGAGCATTACGATCGTCGTAAAGGAGCTTACGACGATCACAATCAATTATTATCGATCATTGGATAGTCGGTGAAAATTACATAGTAAGTTTTTAATAAATTACTTAAAAAGTTAGAATACTTTAGTATTGTATTTTCGTGCTGTTAAAAAAATAAAGTAAGAATTTAGAATAATAATATACTTAATAAAATCTATTAAATTTTTGCTGCTATAAAATTACCGTATTTGTAATATTTGTAATTATATTACCCACTGTGATCCATACTTTTTGATGCATGGATATAAAACGCCAAAGGATGTCAATAGGTATTATTTATTTAGTATATTTACGTTCACTAATGATTACATCCTTGGAAATAGGTTGTATTATGAACCATGAAAACTCCATATGTTTGAGAATATCGAATGTGAGTGGCCGCTGTTTTTTTGTTATTTAATATTGGATTACTACTTCCAAGGTAATAAAGAAGCAGTTGAGATGTTCACCGAACAGTTAGAGGAAGTAATGATTAAAACGAAAGATGGTATGAAATTGGTGCCTGAATTTATACTCCGTCGCACCTGAGGATGTATCAGCGGAGCATGCCGAACCCGGTAGCCAAAACCGAATAGCTTTGGGTAGGTGTCCATTTAAATGGCCGGGGTAGGTGTCCATTTAAATGGCCGCAATCTCTTTATTTATACAATTAATATATGTTAAGACCGTTAAGATATAAATCAATACAACGGAAATAGCCATACGGTCTATTGGATCTTAGGCAGCTTGATATTATTTTCTATATGTATTTTAAATACGCGTATTTTCCAACATATTAACTGCGCGCCAATAATTATTTATCGGATTTAAAACACAGCTATTATTGGAACATTAGAAATTCCCTCTCCCTTCCCTAATTAAATCGATATCGATTTAATATTAAAATCACTGTAAAGAACTTATTACGAAAAATATTACCCCAGCCAGGGTTCGAACCTGAAATCTCCCGCATTTCGTTCGGGCGTCTTATCAATTCGACTACCGGGGCATGTGGTAATATTTATCGCAATAACCGGATAATAATAATTTGAACGTCTTTCTCAGGCGACGTGAATAAACAATTAATATATGTTAAGACCGTTAAGATATAAATCAATACAAAGGAAATAGCCATACGGTCTAAGCTTGGATCTTAGGCAGCTTAATATTATTTTCTATATGTATTTTAAATACGCGTATTTTCCAACATATTAACTGCGCGCCGATTATTTGTCAGACTTAAAACACAGCTATTATTGGAACATTAGATATTCCCTCTCCATTCCCTAATTAAATCGATATCGATTTAATATTATTATCCGGTTATTGCGATAAATATTACCACATGCCCCGGTAGTCGAATTGGTAAGACGCCCGAACGGAATGCGGGAGATTCCAGGTTCAAACCCTGGCTGGAGTAATATTTTTCGCAATAAGTTCTTTACAGTGATTTTAATATTAAATCGATATCGATTTAATTAGGGAAGGGTGTTTGGCGTATTGCCTTGTATATATTGTTTATAGTTGATAGCAATTAATTTCGCTCTTTTTCTTTGTTCTCACGCTTGTTTAGTTTTAAAGACTATTATGAAATGCTTGATTAAACTCGCTTAATATAATATTAGTGGTAATTAGCATAGATTAGTTAGATTTAGTTTGTTATTTGCGCTATTCACGTGAAACGTCGGTGGACCGCGATCGGTAGAAATTTACAAATTTATGCGACTCACCAATTGGTGCTGCCATCGTTCATCCACCGACCGACGGCAGCAATTACCCCAAAAGGGGAGCAAATACTCGCTCGCGGCACGTTACAGGACCACGAGCTCACTCATCGCCAAGAAGGTACGCGTGGTACTGTGGCTCCCACTGGAGCCAGATATCCATCGGGGGTTTAAAGAAGAATCGCCAAGAAGTTCTCAAACGCGCATCGGAGCTTTCGGGATGCCCGACCGCTCTCTCCACCCCCCTTGTGGACCGATCTCTCGCCTACCTTGCTTGCTTGTGCCTGCTTTGTGCCTGCTTTGGGCCCGCTTTTGTTATCCGCGGATCTCGCTGCATCTCCGTGCTACTTGCATGCCGAACCAGCCGAATCCAGCAGCCACGACAGGACGAGAATCGGCGGACTTCATCCAGGAGACGACGGGAGACCGAACGGTGAGTCGCTTTAGCTTTTGTTGCATGCGCACTTCGCTTTTTCGCTATAAAATTTAGTCGTGAGGGGATTATAATTACCCCCCTCTGGTCCTTCGAGCAATTATAGTACATTTTGCCTCCGGGAACTGACACCCCCCGTTCAGAAGGGAGGGGAAATTTCTAATGTTCCAATAATAACTGTGTTTTAAATCTGACAAATAATCGGCGCGCAGTTAATATGTTGGAAAATACGCGTATTTAAAATACATATCTATAGGAAATAATATTAAGCTGCCTAAGATCCAAGCTTAGACCGTATGGCTATTTCCTTTGTATTGATCTTTATTTATATGCTAGGAAAATAGTTGCAAAAGGTAACACATTTTAAGAAAGTATGCATTAAAATATTAATATAATGATCATATTTGCTCATATCGCAGTTGGTCGTGTAATTTATACATATACAAATACATTTGGAGCATTCCATGACAAATCGATCAAAATCCGACGATGACATTTTAAATCTGTTCCGTAATTTTTTATATGAAAGTACTTGTCAAAAAACATCTTCAAAAATTTTTTTACATTTTTTAAATTATCCGTTTTTGAAATATAATTTTTTGAAAAATTTAAAGTACCATTTTTAAAAATTTGAAAAAATTCACATAATTTTAATAAAATATAACAAAATTTTTGAGTCATGTACCAAAATGGAGGTTTTATAATTACAGGAGAAAAAATTTTTTAAAAATGTAAAATAAATTTTTAAAAAATGAAACACGTTTCTGACACAAAAATGAGCAAAAAAGTTCCTTATGATATGCGTCGAAAAAAATATATTTAAGGGGTTATGCCTAGTCAGAAAGCCAAAAAAAGCAAATTTCTGAGAATTTTTTTTGGAAAAACCATAAGCATATACTTGTACAGAAGTTTCGCATTTAATAAAGTAACATTTGAAGAACATTCAGTAATTTTTTTGTGTAGAAATATTTATTAACTAGGAAGTTATAGCCGATGTCCGGGAAGCATTTTTTAAAAAGTACTTTTGCGGTGACCACTGCCATACGGAACCAGGTTATTTAAAATAAAAAAACCAAAAAGATTTTGTTAGCATATTAATATAAACTTCTGTACAAGTATATGCTTATGGTTTTTCCAAAAAAAATTCTCAGCAATTTGCTTTTCTTGGCTTCCTGACTAGGCATAACCCCTTAAATATATTTTTTTCAACCCATATTATAAGAAACATTTTGCTCATTTTTGTGTCAGAAACGTGGTCCATTTTTAAAAAATTTATTTTACATTTTTTTTTAAATTTTTCTCCTGTAATTAGAAAACATCCATCTTGGTACATGACTCAAAAATTTTGTTATATTTTATTAGAATTATGTAAATTTTTTCAAATTTTAAAAAATGGTAGTTCTTTAAATTTTTCAAAAAATTCTATTTCAGAAACGGATGATTTAAAAAATCTAAAAAAAATTTTGAAGATGTTTTTTGACAAGTACTTTCATATAAAAAATTATGGAGCAGATCAAAAATGTTATCGTCGAATTTTGATCGATTTGTCATGGAATGCTCCATTTTAATCTTTTATTTTTTGAGCTAATTATTCTATTATATGCTAGTTATATGATAGTTATTTTGATATTTTTATTTGTTTGATAAACATGATTTATTCATGTTTATCAAATAAATATACTCTTTTTATACTATTTACAATTAAGTTAAATGAATATACATAGAGCTGAACACCTTTCTTTTATATAGAAATCTCAAATTGGAGGTTTCTTAAGGGGTCACATATCCGTTTCTCAGCCCTGAAAAGTGGTCCAATAATTATGAGGGATTGCAAGAAAACTATTAGACCGATTAAGTTGAATCTTTCTTTTATTGCAAGGAGTGTCTTGCAGGAAAGAAAACATACAGTAACAATAAAAAATACCAAAAAATATAGCGGCTGCGTGCATTGGCGTAGGACGTCCTTTTTCGCGCAGGCAAAAACGGTGGGCATTCTTCAGCTCGTAGGATTAATCATAAACAAAATTTTTTGAATTTTTATTATTTTTGGAGATCGTGATTCTCGGCTCATGAAAGGGATTTTTCGAAAAAAAAAGAATTACGGAAATGGTCACACTTTAAAAAATTTTTTGTGATTTTTTTGAAAAAATTGTTACATTTTTTATTGATAAGTTCAACATGATTGAACTTATCAATAAGCTCCCGTAAGCCGATAAAGAATCTTATTAGGAATATGTATACAAAAAATGAAGTTAATCGGACGAATGGTGAGGCAGTTATCATGCCCACCGTCTTGAAAAGTGGTGTTTTGAGAAAAATGCACGTACCCGCTCTATTTTTTGGTATTTTTTATTGTTAGTGTATGTTTTCTTTCCTGCAAGACACTCTTTGCAATAAAAAAAAGATTTAACTTAATCGGTCTAATAGTTTTCTTGCAATCCCTCATAATTATTGGACCACTTTTCAGAAACCGAGAAAC
This sequence comes from Harpagoxenus sublaevis, assembly GCA_030770355.1. Lineage (NCBI taxonomy): Eukaryota > Metazoa > Arthropoda > Insecta > Hymenoptera > Formicidae > Harpagoxenus > Harpagoxenus sublaevis. Next base: position 56,397 of record JASTWR010000443.1, read on the forward strand.
GGATATAACCCCTTAAGCGCTGAACAGAATAATAGTGCTGAGGCAGAAGCAGATTGTCAAGGTCAGTGGTTACGGGTTACGAAGGCGACGATTAGACGGTGCATTAAACAGAGTAACCGAGTTCCGTGTGTGGCAAGTACTTGAAAAGGTGAGTTTGTACTTATTGTTGTTATCTAATAATATATCTATAAATGTAATAACTAAGCTTTTCACAACATTGTAATTCCAACATTAATTAATTTTTAACAGTGCCATGGTTTAGCGATTAAAAGGAAGAGTATTGCCTCAAAATCTCACACAGAAAATGACATCTGGCGAGTTAAAATTTGCATGAGCTGTAGAAACTGTTTTAAACACTATACTGCAGCCGGAATATCGTCAACTTGTCGTTGAGGCTTTAATGGTACTAACATTAGTGACTGAATACAACATTGTGCCATCTTTAGGTGGTCTGATTGAGGTTGAACATTTAGTACATAAAGCAAACGCTATTTTCTTGGAAGATCAGGTATATTCTTCTGTTTTATCTTTGTAATATTAACAATGCAGTAATATTATCCAAATATTTTGTGGAAATGGAATGCTCAATATTATAATAGATAAATGATTTTTAATTGTGGCGAAAAGATGATCAAAATAAATATTTTAGGCGATATAATAAATTCTATGTTTTATAAACTCACCTTTTCAAGTACTTGCCACACACGGATCTCGGTTATTCTGTTTAATGCACCGTCTAATCGTCGCCTTCGTAACCCGTAACCACTGACCTTGACAATCTGCTTCTGCCTCAGCACTATCATTCTGTTCAGCGCTTAAGAAACCACCAATTTCAGATTTCTACATAAAAGAAAGGTGTTAAGCTCTATGTATATTCATTTAACTTAATTGTAAATAATATAAAAATAGTAGAGGAAAGTCCCCTATTATGAGATAGGCTCCTAATATGCGATAGCGAGGTTTCTGCTAAACTAATAGGCCCTATCTGTTGGTTCCACCATAAACTTATTGCCCTTGGGGTAAAACCTATTTAGTGGAAAATTCATTGTTTGATCGTGCTTGTAGTCGTTGCAGAGAAAGAAATTGTGAAATTGGATGTTGTCAAGTGCCATGGATATGAGTCTTTAAACCTTGTTTATTATATAATTAATATATATTTGGCAATGAGTTCTGCATGCAACGATAGAATAAGATCGTATTAATAGGAAAATACGGGATATGTTGAGTTGCTCAAGTTTAGAGATTAGATTTGGTGATCGCGAAACCGCAAGGCGTGGAGCTCGTAACATGAGATACTCAGGGTACTTCTGGGTTGCTGGAGTATGAAAGTTATTGTACAATAATAAAATAAGAGAAAATACTGTATTAACGTTAAGGGAAAGTTTATACGAAATTATAAAAGTGTACTGACCTTGATTTGAGGGGGAAAGGGTGGAGGAGAAAGATTATGTACAATATTGGGTATAAGTGGGTTTATGATTGTTGCAAATATGCTTCTCCATTATATTTGTCTTTCAGAAACTTTAAATAAAGTTTTCTAATTGCAATATAATGTATTTTGCACTTTATTAGCGATTTCCCGGGGTCTCTCATATTAGGAGAACACTTTTTCGATTTTGCCGAAAGCTCATTTTTCATATTTTTCTCTAATTTTTAGAAAAATAAATATTTAAATTAAATTTTACATTTCAGCATCTTAAAGCTTATTAAATTCCCTTTAAAATGACCTACTATATTTTTAAATTCTGCCCATAGACTTCCGGCAATCACACAAAATATATGTGGTATCTCATAATCGGGGACTTTCCTCTATTTATTTGATAAATATTAATAAATCATGTTCATCAAACAAATATAAATATCAAAATAACTATCATATAACTAGCATATAATAGAATAATTAACTCAAAAAATAAAAGATTTAAATGTATTTGTGTATGTATAAATTACACGACCAACAGCGATATGAGCAAATATGATCATTATATTAACATTTTAATGCATACTTTCTTGAATTGTGTTACCTCTTGCAACAATTTTCCTAGAATATAAATAAAGAGATTACGGCCATTTAAATGGACATTTACCCAAAGCTATTCGGTTTTGGCTACCGTGTTCGGCATACTCCGTTGATACATCCTCAGGTGCGACGGAGTATAAATTCAGGCACCAATTTCATACCATCTTCCGTTTTAATCATTACTTCCTCTAACTGTTTGGTGAACATCTCATCTGCTTCTTTATTACCTTGGAAGCAGTAATCCAATATTAAATAACAGAAAAACAGCGGCCACTCACATTTGATATTCTCAAACATATGGAGTTTCCATGGTTCATAATACAACCTATTTCCAAGGATATAATCATTAGTCAAAGTAAATATGTAAAAATATGTTAAATAAATAATACCTATTGACATCCTCTGGCGTTTTATATCCATGCATAAAAAAATACGGATCACAGTGGGTAATATAATTACAGAAATATTATTACAAATATTACAAATACGGTAATTCTATAGCAGCAAAAATTTAATAGATTTTATTAAGTATATTATCATAGTCGGTGAAAATTACATGGTGTTTTTAATAAATTACTCAAAAAGTTAGAATACTTTAGTATTGTATTTTCGTGCAGTTAAAAAAAACACTACAAAAAGGCGTGATATCCGTACAAAATTACCTTTTACGAAAAGGTAAGAAAAGGGCGCCAAGTACACGCGTGGTGTATGTATCTTGAAAAACCTATCCTTGTACCTCGAAAAAACCCAAGTAGTAGTATATTTATCACAAAAGTTGCGTTTTTTAATCTAATCTAACCGATTTATTACAAAAAAAAAGAAATATCTTCAAATTGCGCCAATTAAATATATATTATCTCCAAAAAAAACTATTGTTTTTAAAAAAAATTACACCCAAGAGGTAGTCTTTACAAAAAAAAAAAAGAAGAAATAAAATCCAAGTATGTATCTATATGTATTCCCATTGAAGTGAAAAAATTAATATAAAATGTGAAAAATTTTAGTAAAAAAAACGGCGCTGCTAAACAAAATAATATATATTAATGAAACAATTTCTATAAATGGAAAAAGTACTTTAAATTAATGTGTGAAAGTATCTACATTCACATTGTAATTATTAATTTAATATTTTAAATTAGTTATTTATTGCTTTTAAATATTTTAAAATTTAGCAGCGCCGTTTTTTTTACTAAAATTTTTCACATTTTATATTAATTTTTTCACTTCAATGGGAATACATATAGATACATACTTGGATTTTTTTTTTGTAAAGTATATGTGACTGACGATTCTAGTGCATTAAGTGACGAAGATTGCTATCGTTTAACCAGTTTTCACCTTAGGGCGACAATACATGTTGCAGTCTAAAATGACGTTAATATGATGGCAGAGCAGCATAATGAGCGAAAATATTTTATTAGTTTATTTATTATTATTAGTTGTGAAAATAAGGGCTTAGTACCATAATGGTATTCCTAGATTAATAATTAATTTTGGCTTTATAAATTGAGATTTTTTCCTTACTTAAGGGGATCCTAAAGCTCCGACGATGTCGCTGTTTTACCGTCAAAATTACCGACAAATTGACAAATTTTCGGTAAGCTCCAGGTTTTTTTTGACTGCATGAAATGATAAATCCTTCTCCAGAATTAAAGTATAAACGCAAACGGATACGGCTGTGATCGATTTTACGCAGAGGAAGAAAGAAAGTATAATGACATTTATATTTACGTTTAGGGTGGATACACCGCCAAGGTTAGAGTTGACAAGTCGTGAAAACATCAACTTTATACACAAATTTGGTAGCTTTCATGCACAATGCAAACAACACCCCGCATCCGTTGGAGTGCCTACTTTAATTCTGCAAAAAGAATTATAATTCTATACAGCCAATAAAAATCTGGAGCTTACGGAAAATTTTCGGTCTGTATACGCTCGAGATTTCCATGATTTCGCAGAGCTCCAACTTTTTATTGGCTGTATAGAATTATAATTCCTTTTGCAGAATTAAAGTAGACACTCCAACGGACGCGGCTCTGTTGTTGCATTGTGCATGAAAGCTACCAAATTTGTGTATAAAGCTGATGTTTTCGCGACTTGTCAACTCTAACCTTGGCGGTGTATCTATTCTAAAAAGCTGGAGCTGTGCGAAAATTTGTAAGGTTGTCGGTAATTTTGTCGGTAAAACAGCGACATCGTCGGAGTTCGGCCTTCGCTTTAGGATCCCCTTAAGGGGATCCTGAAGTGACAGGCAAACTCCAACGTGACAGCGCCACGATCTAGCACGGAACTAAAAATAATCGATAATTTCGATCGTTTACTATGTTTTCTGTGTTACCGTGCTATACCTGTCCTTGTCTAACGGATACCTATACGATATATCTGTCCTTGTCAGATTGCAGGCAGCGCCATCTCTGACAAGATCCGGACACTACTGTTTCACGCAACACTGCTCTTCTTGTCATTCCGCATGTGTATCTGCATATATAATAAGTTCCATACAAATATCTTTTTTTGTAGGCGTTGAATCTTTGTTCTACTTGCACGATATTATTCTTACATGTTTTCCCTAGGGAGCCTCTATCTCATTTTGCATATATAAACTGCAGTATTTTTGTATTAAGCAAATATTGTCGTCAGGTGACGACTCTACGTGCCAAATATAAGTGAGATTTTTAATTTTTTTTCGTTTTTAATGCAAACACGACCGCACACCCCTACATTTTTGCGCCTACTTTAATTCTGTAAAAGAATTTTTCAATTCTATAAAGCCAATTCAAAGATATCTGTATCCAAAAAAAAATGGGTAAAACAGAGTTCTACAGACGACTTCAGGATCCCCTTAAGGGGATCCTGCAGTCGTCTGTAGAACTCTGTTTTACCCTTTTTTTTGGTGGAAGTAATCTTGGAATTGGCTTTACGGAATTGCAAATCTCTTTTACACAATTAAACGTAGGATAAAAATGAAGCTTGCGCTAGTCGAATATATATCAAAAACGAAAAAAATTAAAAATTACTTATTTTTAGCACGTGTAGAGCTGTCCACCTAACCCAATATTCAATAAATACAAAAATTGTACAGTTAATTCATGCAAAATGAGACCAGCGCGAGGTAGGGACAACATGTAGGAACAATATCGTGCAAGTAGAACCAAGATTGAAAGCCTAGAAAAAAAGATTTTTCCCACTGAAATTTTATAAATGCAGAGACGCACATGCATGCATGGCAATGCAATCTGACAAGGACAGATGTATCTGTTAGACAAGGACAGGTATAGATCGGTAACACAGAAAACATAATAAACGATCGAAATTATCGATTATTTTTAGTTCCGTGCTAAATCGTGGCGTTTCACGTTGGAGTTCGCCTGTCACTGCAGGATCCCCTTAATGGTTGTCTTTGACATATTTTAAATATAAATAATCATACAATAGAAAAAAATTTTTTTTGAAAATTCTGTGGGGGGCAAAAAACACCTTTATTGACCCTCCTCCTTTTACTTATATAAATGCTTACTGGATTTGTTTGTCGATCATGTGAGTGTTTTGTTATCCACCAATCTGCTGTCCATTCCCAAACATTTCCAACCATATTATGCAAACCATATTTATTTTGCGAAAAAAATGTAACTGGTGACGTGCCTTTGTATCCATCTTCTTCGGTGTTCTCTGTAGGAAAATTTCCTTGCCAAATATTGGCTCTACAACATAATGATAAAATATAAATTTGTATTATAATATTATAACCAGTATTGTATAATACACATATACCGGGTGTCCCACAACTACCGCATTAACTCTTAAGGACGTATTCTTGAGCTAATTTAGAGACAAAAATTCTAATACGAAAATGTCGAGGCTGCCAAATTGTCATCCCGATATTTGTTGGTCTTGCGAACAGTGTACAAAGAAATAAAGTGAATAATAATTTCAAATATTTCTGAGTTGAGTAAAGTGTGGAAGAGCTGTTTTTTGACATGCGACGTCCCTGAGCGCGTAAAATTTCGATAAGCACACTTATTGTTAGTGAACTTTAAATCTTTCCCGTTTAAACACTGTAGCAGTCTCGACATTTTCGTACTTATTAGAATTTTTGTCTCTAAATTAGCTCAAGAATACGTCCTTAAGAGTTAACGCGGTAGTTGTGGGACACCACGTATATTACGGTGTTCTCGGGTTAAATGGTTAAACTTGAAATATGAATTTCTCAAAACAAGAAAAATTTTCCTCTGGAGATATGCTTGCAAATGCTTCGTTCAAGAGATATTGACTTCTGAAGTCACAGAATTAGGAATAAATAATTCCGAAATAATATAGGGTTTATCCTTTTTACTGCTAAACAGTAATCAAAATTAAAATAATTATCCTCTTTGCTCAACAGTAATTAAAATAAAAATAATTATCCTCTTTACTGCTCTACAGTAATCAAAATTTATAAGGGCCAGTAACACCATCTCCGATTAACGTGATCCTTCGATTAAACTCACTCTTCGTCTCTTTCTAACTGGCCAGTTAGAAAGAGACAAAGAATGAGTTTAATCGGAGGATCACGTTAATCGGAGATGGTGTTACTGGTTCTTATAAATTTTGATTGGCCCTAAGTATTAAATATTTGGTTCAAAATAATGGCTTCCAGCCCGGACGCCCGGAGACAAGCGTTGCATCTATCGGTGAGAGAACGAGTGGCTGACCGACATTGTGCATCTGTTATTTCCTCGCATGCTTGCACTATCCTCCGTTTTAATGATTGAAGGTTATTATTAACATCAGACATTTCATACACTTTTTGCTTGAGTACACTTTATTTTAAAAAAATCTATTGGTGTTAAATTATTTTGAATAAGATTTATTACTTAAGTTTTGATTATTGTAATTAAAATAATTATTCTCTTTACTGTGAAGCAGTAAAGAGAATAATTATATTTTAATTTTGCTTACTGTTATAATTAAGCAGTAAAGCAAATAATTATTTTAATTTTGATTAATGTTTATAGCAGCAGAAAGAGACGAAGAATGAGTTTAATCGGAGGATCACGTTAATCGGAGATGGTGTTACTGGTTCTTATAAATTTTGATTGGCCCTAAGTATTAAATATTTGGTTCAAAATAATGGCTTCCAGCCCGGACGCCCGGAGACAAGCGTTGCATCTATCGGTGAGAGAACGAGTGGCTGACCGACATTGTGCATCTGTTATTTCCTCGCATGCTTGCACTATCCTCCGTTTTAATGATTGAAGGTTATTATTAACATCAGACATTTCATACACTTTTTGCTTGAGTACACTTTATTTTAAAAAAATCTATTGGTGTTAAATTATTTTGAATAAGATTTATTACTTAAGTTTTGATTATTGTAATTAAAATAATTATTCTCTTTACTGTAAAGCAGTAAAGAGAATAATTATATTTTAATTTTGCTTACTGTTATAATTAAGCAGTAAAGCAAATAATTATTTTAATTTTGATTAATGTTTATAGCAGCAAAAAAAAAAATTATTTTATGGCGTTTTCGACTGGGGATGGAACCCAATCCAAGTTAACCCAGTTACAAGCGAAATCGAGCATCTATTGGTAGATTAACCCGCGTTGACCAATAGATGCTCGATTTCGCTTGTAACCCGGTTGAACCCGGATTGGGTTCCATCCAGTCAAAAACGCTATTAATTTTGGTTACTGTAAATTTTAATTACTGTTAAGCAGTAAAGACGATAATTGTTTTAACTTTAATTACATTAAATTTTGTTTACTATAAAGCAGTAAAAGGATAAACTTATATTATTTCAAAATTATTTTTTTCTAATTCTGTAACTTCAGAAGTCAATATGTCTTAAACAAAGTGTTTGCATACTTACAGAGAAAAATTTTTCTTGTTTTGTGATCCTAAATTCATATTTCAAGTTTGGCTGTTGAACCCGGGCGCACCCTTTATAATAGCAGAAATAATACAATTATAGAAAATTAAGTTCTATAAATATAAGTGTAACTTACTTATGCTGATTGTTCGGCATTAATTTGTTTCCCCAAGGATAGAGTCTATCAGAGAGTCCACCACGGCACGCAACTTCCCATTCCGCTTCAGTTGGCAATCTCTTTCCCATCCAACTGCAGTAAGCAACTGCATCGAACCAGGAGACATGAACAACAGGATGATCCGTTCTGACTAAATACCTTCTAATTAATTTGACGATTTAAAGAAAACAGTTTTATAAAACTTGTTATAATAAACATATCTCATATATAAAATATTCAATTTCTTTCCATTTTTATACGTACAACTAATATTTGTATTTGAACCTTCTGGATGTTGCCATGAGGCTTGTTTTACAGGTAACCACCAAGGAGCTTGTGCAACTGCCTTATGGATTTTATCCTTTGTGCTTTGTGTCAAAAGGCCTTCGAAGACAAAGGAATCCCCAAAGTTTTCCGCTTCGGTCACATATCCAGTGGCGTTTATAAAAGCCATAAATTCTTTATTACTCACTTCAAATTTGTCTATGTAAAAATTATTTAATACTACTTCGCGTTTTGGTGCTTCTCCATCGGCTGAAAAAATTGGATTGTTCGTTCCTATGAAATATGTACCAGCGTTGATTTTGACCATTTCTTTCATTTTCTCCTCTTGTACGCTTATAGTTGCGTTGAATTTAACATTATTCACAATACAATATTCTTCCCGGGGATGGAAAATTGACTGTCGATTTAATTTGCTCGTGCATTGACAGCATGCATTATCCTTCTCGGCATTTATATACAAGTAATAATATCCGATTATTATTTGAATTTTATAGAAATAATTCAAAAGAGCCATTTTAGTGTGGCAAAACACGTTTTTGTTCTAAATCATTTCAATCACGAGACAAATCACAAGTTTAGTAACTGCCATGTCTATATGACAGACTCCTATCACTGAAATATATATAGGGTGAAGTCTCATGAAGTCAGCGTACGGCCACAGTATGAAAGAGAAAGAACAGCAGGCTCAATGGCTTTACTCGCTGTCTGCACCTTTTGATCTGATGACTAATACATCGCCATATTGCTAGTTGTGCGCGGGCTCTAATTTGAAAGGCAATTGATACAATCGAAAAGACGAAAAGAGATATATCTAATAACAAAATACTATGTATAAAAATACTATGAAAATTAAGTTTTATTAAATATTTACTTTTAATTAAAATATTTTATTAAAATTATTGTACAAGTATACAATTTTATTACATACATACAATAATTATCCAATTATTGTTAAAATTTAATCGAGATTTTGCAACGCAGTGTACCAAATGACAAACCGTTTGTAATCAACAGTTTAATGATACAATTGATACGGAAACAGTTTTACAGGAAATATTATCAGACATGACTCTATACCGTTGCATAACAATGTACAAACGTTAATTTTATAACGTAATATTAAAGGTATACCCAGACAAACTTGCATAGGCGCATAAACATATGCATAAGGAAATGGATTGGTCCGGTCCGGCACTCGTATATGGACTTATGCACTTGTATATGGACCAATCAACTTTCTTATGCTTATGTTTATGCGCTATGCAAATTTGTCTGGATATACCTTAACAAATCAGTATTGAGCATTTCACAATAAATATTAGAAACTGTAAACGCAATAAACACATGACTATGTCGGACTTATCTCCCGCGAGAAACAGTTAAATATGTTTTAAATATGGTTCATATTAGTCATTTATATGAATACAAAATTAAACTCAAATAAAAACCAAATATTGAATATAAAAGTAATTAAATTTAAATATGTTCCAAATATGGATCGAAATTAAATTTAAATAAGATCTTGCTATTGGATTTAACTTAATTGTCCAGGCGCATATATGGATCATATTAATATTTAATAAGCATCTAACCAACCTGAGTTTAAATTTTACTTATATTTGGAACAAATAAGATTTTAATTAACACCAAAATTAAGTTTTTATTTAATTGAAAGTGTTTCCCATTGACCTATCATATATTCATATTTAATCAAAAATTGTAACGCATAAGATTTCAATAAACCTGTGAGTTATGTTAGTCTTGCGTTGTAGTCTATTAGATTATAGGTTTATTATTGAATCTATTTTTGTTATTATCAACCACAAATCTCTGTTTATTATGTTTTACTGTCATGTACATATATTATAATTTCAGTTTTAGTTATGTCATTGGCTTTTTCATCATTTTAAATATATATGTGTCGAAAAACACTAATATAATAAAAGAATATATAGATACCGCTCGTTTGTTTGACAAATTGTAATTAATTGTATTCAACAATTGTATGTATAAACAAAAACCAAGGAAAAACCAAGACTAAAAGATACGAGTAAAGAAAAAGAGGTGTTTATCATTTAAAATTTATTTACAATTATTTATATTAAAGACAATAAATACACAATGACTTGTAAACGTTAATGTTTAATTAGTCTTCAACGCATAAGAAACAAAGATAAAATTAATATATTAAAAATAATTCAAGTGCAAATGCGTGTATAAAAAAAAATTAATAAAAACGATATTATTAAAAAATCAATGTATATAATCAATGAGATTTAAATTAAAAAATCTATAAGAGACTATGACAACCGCCAAGATATGGTCATTTGTGTAAAAGTAAATTAAAATTATTTGTAATGTAATGTAAAGTTTATTGCTTTTCCCCGCAGGGCTTACAAGGCGTTTTTGAAAGGAACGTACCCAAACCTTTTACAATGACCATTCCCCTTCGAGCCCTGGCCATATGCGACCTTACAATTTTCTTTTTCCCTCCCTCCCCGTATCCCCCTTCGCCCCTCTTCTTCTTCCTCCTCTTCCTCCGAAACTGCATCCCTCTGCCTCCCTCCTTCCTTCCTCTACTCCTCCTCCAAATCTCTCCTCCTTCTCCTGTCTCTCCCTCCATCCGTACCTCGTGCCCTGTGTACAAAAAGAAAACCAAAACGACCGAACATTCCCCCAGCCTCTTCTTATTCATCCCTCTTTCTTCGCGCCCATCATTCCCCATTGCCATCTCCTGCAGCCGCTCCCTCCATCCTTCCTCTACTCCACCTCCGAGCCTCTCCTCCTTCTCCTGTCTCTCCTTCCCTCCGTACCTCGAGCCCTGTATACAAAAGAGAAACCAAAACGACCGAACATACTTTATATCAACCTCCATTTTACCTCCCAATCTCTTATCATCCCTTCTCTCTCCCCTCCTCCTCTCTTTCCTTTTCCACCCTGCGCTCCTTCTCCTTCCTTGCGATCCCCTGCCTCTTTCCTCCCCTTCCTCGCTCCTCTTTCCTCTTTTCCCTTTCCCCTCCTTTATACTCTCTTCCCTCTCCTTTCCTTCGCCCAACTCACTTACCAATTTTGCCTCCATTATCTTTCGCCCCTTCCTCCATCCGTCCTCCGCTCATCCTTCCCTTCCGTCTTACCTTCCTCTTACTCCCTTTCCTTCCTGATAGCCTCGTCCTCGTCCGTATCCATTAACCCGCTCTCCTCCATTTCTCTCGCAATCCCATCCTCCTCTGATTTCCCTACTCTCACGCCTTTCTCCTCTCTACTTTCTTTTCTCCTTTCTTTCTCCCCTCTTTCTCTTCTTCTCGCCTCCACCGACTTGTCTTCCTCCATTTTCACTTTCAGTTTTTCTCCTTCCTTCCTCCTTGCGTTCAGTACCTTTTCCTTTCTAACCTCTCAATCATCCCGACTGTTCTCTTCCTCTTTCTGCCCTCTCACTTTCTTCCGTTTCCTCCCTGCACACACTCTTTCTTTCATTTCTTTCTCTCTCTATCTTCTTTATCTCATCTCTCTTTCTTACTAGATCCCGCGCCTTTCTCTTCTCTCCCTCCGACTTTCTCTTCTCTTTCTCTTAGTAGCACCTCTTTTCTTCCTTCGCGCCGTATCTCCATCTTTCTCTCCCTCTATCCTCCCTCTCTCTATCTCTTCTATCTCCCTCTCTTATGCCTTCCCTCCGCCAGGCCTTTTCACCCCTTCTCTCGCTCCCTCGTCCTTCCGGTTCGGCTTTCTCTCACTCTCTCGACTCTCTTCACCACCTCCTCATTCTCCCCTCTCTTTCCTTCACGTTCCTCCGCTCTTGCCTTTTGCTTCCACCTTCCCTTTACCTTCCTTATCTCCTCGATCCCAGCTGTGCAAGTACGCGGGGCACCATTTCATCGCCATTGACACGTGCGTTTCCACGTGCGTTCCTACACCGGCGCCTCGGCGTCCCGCCGTGGTGTCAGCCAACGGCCGACACCCAGCGCCGCCTCGACTCTTCCACCGCTCCCGTCACGCCGCAACTCACCGCCCAACCAACAGCGCCCCTGTGAAGCCGATGCACTCTTTCTCCTCTTACGTCTCCGTCCCCTTGCCATCTTCTCCACGTCCTAACCTCCAAATCTACCCTTCCGATTACCCGCTTCCATTCTCCATCTGCACCATCCTCGACGCTTCCTCCATGTCCTCGACCTCCTCTGTATCTCCTCCACTTACTCCACCACTCCACCTCATCCTCTCGGCTTCTTTCCTTCCCAAAAAACACCTTTCCCCAATCCTCTCCACTTCGGGCCGACCGCCCGCCCCGCCCGCCGAACCGGAACAAATTAAAATTATTTATTTAATCAGTAATAACATAAAAAAGGAGGATTCTTTTTTAATTCTTTCTTTCTTTTCTTTGCATTCCGTTAATTTTATCAGAAGTTTACTTATCTTCTTTTTGAAGTCAAGTTTCTTACTGTGAGCATAATTTATGTTTTTACATTATCTATTTTTTATATATAAGATTTACTTATGTGATTCTTTCATAATTATTCAGAAAAAATGTTTTGTGGCAAAAATTATTAATTTATGCAAAATTATGTGAAAGAATTAGTTTATTGTCATTGCGTTAGTTATTGCTATATGATGCATCGAAGTTTTTTTTATCAAGAAAGCATTCCGATTTGCGATTTAAGGAGGTTGGTGCGATGTCCTATATATGTATATAGAATTTTGTTTTCATGATTAAACAGTGTGAAGCTAGTCTTAGAAATTATTCATAAATAACGTGTTATCATTGCGACCAGAGAAAGCGTAAAATCGCAATTTTGTCCCATTTTTATACTTAATATTATTTAAATAAATTATTTAAAAATTGAAAAAAAAACAGAATAAAAAACCGTGATTGCAATTCTCTATGTCATAGAAGTATAACATAAAAATTTTATTAATTTTTACCGTACAGGAGCAGAGATACATAATATGGTTTTACATAAAGGGTATATCTATATATTAGGATGTCATTTTAATCAACGCAGGCAAATATCTCAAAAAATATGGAAGATACGGAAAAATGTTTCAGATAAAAGTTGTATGGTCTAAAGGGGGACATAAGATAATGGCAATGATTTGACCTTGGACAGTTGTTTAAAGGTCACATGAAAGTTACCTTTCATTTTTTAAATGGAACCCTCTTACTTTTTATTACATATTCTTGTAGCCCTTGTCGAGACGTTTTTAAAACACTGTAATAAAGCTCTCTTTCGTTAAGAATTTTCTGAGATATTTCAAATTTTGTCATAATATTTTTAATTGTAAAATATGAAATATCTCGTAAAGTATTCACTTTTCGATTACTTTACCTTGATACTTTTATACGTAGAATAATGAAAGGAATCAAATGATGTACAAAAAACAGACAAATTTATTTTAAAAAGTGGTTGCATTTTGTGGGCAAACTTAATTTTGAAAAATTGCAAATGTAAAAATTAATATTATTTGATTTTTTAAATTATTATATGTATAAAAGTATTAAGGTAAAGTCATCGAAAAGTGAATACTTTACAAGATATTTCATATTTTATATTAAAAATATTATGACAAAATTTGAAATATCTCAGTAAATTCTTAACAAAAGAAAACTTTATTATAGTGTTTTAGAAACGTTGTAACAAGGGCTACAAGAATATACAATAAAAATAGAGGCTTCTATATAAAAAATTTAGATCAAAAGCACCTTAAATTTTTTAAATAAAACACTATTGGGGGTTTTAAAAAATAGTTTTTATTGCATATTCTTGTAGCCCTTGTCGAGACGTTTTCAAAACACTATAATGAAACTCTTTCGTTAAGAATTTCCTGATATTTTAAGAAAGATGCACGTAGCGCATCTTTCCATGCTAGTTTTCAACGACGCCGCTAGGAGGCGCATAATGGTAAAACTAAACTCGTAAGTAAATTTCAGTTAGAAGCGAATATAAGCAGCTAGGTCTCCGGAGTCCGGCGAAGCAAAATCGCGACATCCGCGAAAATACAAACATATATGTACCGATGTATGCATAAATTCATATGTTATAAACGTCTAATAATCAACTAATAAACCATTAATTTCTCACTGGGGCGCCTTATACTTATTAAGAACATATAAAGGTCTTATTTGAATTTAATTTAAATTAAGATTCAGAACTTATTAAGAACATATAAAAATCTTATTTGATTTCAATTGAAGGACCCCGCACTAAACCCCATGAAATTGGGCCCCGGTGAAAATGGCTGAATTTTGAATATGTTGTACCTTTTGGGTCACTGAACTAATGTTTCCTCAGACAAAATGTCAAAAAATGGATAGTTTCGTCGTTTCAACCCTTCAAAAGCCTAAGGTCAGACCAGCAAAGATCACTTTCAGATCAATCCGGTTACAATTATAAGGGAACAATATGAATTTTTAGTGAACAAAATAGTTAAGAAATAAATTGTTTATGACAGTATTGTTTAAACAATTTGAAAATCATTGTTTAAACAATTTGAAATTCATTGTTTACAAGAACTGATTGCTGATTTGAATTCTGTGAGGAAAATCATAACGGACAGCGTTTTCCTATATAACGCATTATTTGTTTTAAAATAAGCAATAAACAAATTACTGATAGTGAAACCTATTCCAGTAGCTTGACTCTTAGTTATGAAAAAACAAGCACTGTTAAATAGAAACAATGACATTGAGTGTTCTTATTACACCTGCGATTAGCTTATATTATAGTTACCGGAGTCTACCACGTGGAGGTTGCAGTGCGATTTTAGACTCCTTTGGGGTGCTTTTTGTACGTGAGTCCCCTTGCTTCTCACGATTCGGGGTGCTTTTTTTACGTGAGTCCCCTTGCCTCTCACCGCTCATCTATTTATCTAGTTCCATAGCATCATTTGGATTGATAGGCTGCGCTCTATTAGATGCATCCAAAATGTTATGCAGTAGAGACGTAGCAGGATATGAAACATTTGGTTCATGACGTGCGTATCCAAGAAACCATAATACACTGGCAACGTGAGCACACGAGCCAATATACTCCTAGCATCTGTTTTACAGGTACAGATAGTATCCATAAATAATGTCATGAATATCATTATCGTGTTTAATGATATTCATGACAACATTATTCATGGATACTACTGTACCTGTAAAACAGGTGCTAGGAGTATTGGCTCGTGTGCTCACGTTGCCAGAGTATTATGGTTTCATGGATACGCACGTCATGAACCAAATGTTTCATATCCTGCTACGTCTCTACTGCATAACATTTTGGATGCATCTAATAGAGCGCAGCCTATCAATCCAAATGATGCTATGGAACTAGAATAGATGAGCGGTGAGAGACAAGGGGACTCACGTAAAAAAAGCACCCCGAATCGTGAGAAGCAAGGGGACTCACGTACAAAAAGCACCCCAAAGGAGTCTAAAATCGCACTGCAACCTCCACGTGGTAGACTCCGGTAACTATAATATAGGCTAATCGCAGGTGTAATAAGAACACTCAATGTCATTGTTTCTATTTAACAGTGCTTGTTTTTTCATAACTAAGAGTCAAGCTACTGGAATAGGATTCACTATCAGTCATTTGTTTATTGCTTATTTTAAAACAAATAATGCGTTATATAGGAAAACGCTATCCGTTATGATTTTCCCCACAGAATTCAAATCAGCAATCATGAGATATAAGTAATTTTGTCATCGTACGGAAACTTGCAGTTCGTACTAACTATAAAATTGTTTGCAGATGCTTGATGTCATTGATGCCATTGTGAATACAGATCAAAGCGGTAGAAAAGCAGTGGAATACCTCATGCATTTCCAAGTAAGTTAGAAAAGTTTGAGCAAAGCTACTTGTATGTATAACAAATCATATTAAAGTACACATTAAGGAAATATAAATATATTTAATCATTGTGTAAGGGTTGGAATTTGTCTTTGGACCGTTGCGTAACAGAGGAATATATGCTCAAAGACACAGAAGAGTATCGTCAACTTCAACGAGATCTAGCACAAAAAGCGCAGCCACAGCTGTTTTCCTGTACGTATTCCTGAAACTCTAATATTATACAAATTTAATGATTCATTATGAATTGGTATATTATTTTTTTTCTAATGAAACAGGGGTGCTTATTTACATCGCCGCAAACGCAAGAAGAGAAGCTATAAGATGTCAAAGCGCTTAATCGAAACAGAGCATCAAGATCGTCGTAGAGCGAGAAGCGGTGGCAGTCGAGCTGCATCAGCTACGACCGGAATTTCCGAAGATGTCAGTTCAGGCCAACACGCTGATTATGATACAGAAGTAAGTTTCATTTTCAAGTTAAAAATTTGATTTTGGACGTTTCAGAACTTTTATAATCCTATAATAGAAAGAGATAGTAGCAATAGCTTGAAAAATATGTGTAACAACGCTGATTGACTATCATGTTGTGAGGGCGTAATTTTCTTAACGTTACCGCGCTATGAAAGGTTTAAACTCCGTATGATATTGCAGATCGAGGACTGCGAAAGTAACAAAAGTTTATAAGAATTACATTTGTAATTTATAGGAAGTAAACATAGAAGAGGATACAGAGAGTAGTTCTGATTACATGGGTGAAACGAGTGACGATGAACACAGCGGGTGGTGGTAGCCAATCTGGAGCCAGTATGAAACCAGGCGATGATCTTGATATAGATAGCACATTAAAACGGATTCTAGAGCAGGATTATGACCTAATAAGTAATAAAAATAAGGTAAGCTAGTAATTAATTTTTAGTTAATATATATTACAGATATAAGCTATAAAGCATTTGTGCCAGATACATTTTTCAACAACTAACAACTATTCCAGCTGCTTGCATTTTATTTAGTTTTTATATTTAAATTAAAATTATACAAAGGATTGTGATTTATGTTAAAAACTAATCTTTCTCTGAAAACAAATATGCAAATATATCACTGATATTTATTTCAGCTTGTACTTCCGGCGCAACCTACTGTGATAAATATTCTAGAATCCTTGGTACAGCATTTCACTACGACGCAGTTTACGAATATCCCAGAGAAACCTTAACGGAATAAGGTGAATAATGCGATAGAGAAAACAGTAAACGAAGTAAATATATGCAGAGTGTTGAGATAAAAACTTTATTCTAAGTTGCCCGCCGTGTTGTTGGATGACTCTAGGAGTGTTGTAGTGTCTAGGTTGGCAACGGGTGCTCTCCCCTCCCCTTGCTGGGCTGTTGCCTGTTGCAGCGCGCATCTCGTGCGTTTTAGTTTAGGTTTTCAGCAGGGGGTGGACACTTCTATGTATAACCTCGGATCGTCGACTAGTTCCACCCAGTGCCACATAGGCTAGATGGCGCAAGCGTTATCACTAATACAATCAAAAGTAATCATGTAAGTGAGCGCGTCACGTGATCACTAATACAGTGTCTGCGGTCAACAAATATATCAGCAAAGAAAGTTGCTTTTGGTTGCTTTGCAATTATTGTAAAATTCGTTAATTTGACTAGTGTATGTCTTTAGCTTCGGGCAGAATTAAATATTAAACATATACTAATAAAGATTTGGAAATTAATATTTCACGTACAAGTAAAAGCAGACAATTTGCTTCGTGGAGAACGATTGAATTAGCCTATAAAATTGATACCAATGTTAATAATTTCAATCGTATGTTGCCGAAAATTACGGAAGAACATGTGGTTCCTGACAAAATTAAAAAAATGAGAGTGAAATATGCTACACAAATATTTAGTAGCACCCTCTCAGCTTATATTGGTTTGTTTTCCCATATGCAAGGTAAATATTTTTCATATATGTAACTAAATACAATTAGTAATAAATGGAAACATACCATCTTGCATAAGGAAATACTTCTCAATTTATAATTAATACTTGACATACTTTTTCAGGGCATGTTGATACGCAAATAGGGCCTTTAAGTATACCCAAAGAAGAAGCAGTCACAATGAGCGAGACATTACAGTTTTTTAACAAGTAATTATTTGACTCCGTAAACGGATACTCAACAAAGCCGGAAGCACCTTTGCGCTCAGTGGTAAAAGAGAATAGTGCTCATCACGAATTTTGGAAGGATGCCATACGGCATCTTAAGGCAATGAGATACGTACATCCTGTTTCGAAAAAACCATTGACAAGATCTTTATGCATACAAAATTGGATTAAAAGTATTGACACTTTCCAAGATTTATGGACAGTATTGCAAGAAAAAGATTTTAAACAATTTAATCTACGTTACGTTAACCAAGATCCTTTGGAAAATTTCTTTGGATGCATACGCTCCACAGGTGGCAGGGATATTAATGTCTTAATGGCAAATATACATCTACAACGAAAAATTCTGTTCTCATATCCGCCCAAATGAAGTATCGATCAAGGATTTAAAAAAGACGAACAAAAATCAGGTATAATAACATACGATATAACATGTACATACTAATGTGTACACAACTATATTTTTCATATTATAATTTATAATATTTATCATCTAACGCACAAATGTTTATTTGCAGTACAACAAAATGGAGATGCAGTACAGAAATAAAAATACTTTTTGCCACAAGAATTACAAATCAGAAATAAAGTACAATTTCGAAATAAGTAACGCACGGATTCCAAGTCACGGATTGGAGAACAGAACAAAAGCTGAATTCAGAAATGGCCGGATTAAGTGTACATTATATTAATGGATTATTAATATATAATGGAGCGTGTTTGTAATAGCCGAACCAGTGCTTACGTGTTAGGTAACAATTAAGATTCGTATATGTAGGCGTTGCTGGCGCATATGACTTTACATCGTACATTTAAAATTATTACACTCTTGCTAAACTTGTATACACAACTCTAATTTTATTTTAATAAAATACTGTAAATATATATTTACATGTTTATAAAAATATTTGCAGTCTTTTATTCTAGGAAATAATCATATCTTACAGATATAACTATTGAAACAAGAAACAGAGAATTTTACTTAACTATTGAAATATATTAATTATTTTGTCACTATTGAAAGTTATGTAGTTTTATAGTTTTTATAAATAAAGTCAAAAATGTGTTTGGAAAGTAAAATTCTCATTGTTTCTTGCTTCAATAATTATTTTTGTCCTTTATTTTTGAATAGAAATTATAGAGCACTGGTGGCTACAGCCACACATATATATATGTATATCTCGATATATATATCGCGGTAGAATCGATACATGTCGCATCAATTTTAGTTCTGGATGTATTCTGCATAGCCCAGATGGCAGCATAACGATCCGAGAAAAATATAGTGAGTGTCCACCCCCTGGTTTTCAGTTTAAGTCGCAACGTTAACACGTTCAAGTCGCGCGATATACGTTCCCGAAAACGGTGTACAATAAAACGAATAAACCTTTAATTGTTTGCACCTATTTATTCTAACATGGTAGCAGAGCGTGGTTCGCCGTGAACGTTGTTGCCGAGTACGTAGTTGCCAAAAGCGTGGTTTATCGTGGGCGTTGTCTCGTGAGCGCGGATCTCGTGTACGGGGAAGAACGCATTGACGTTGTCTTTGTGTCCTGTAAGGAAACGATCGGAAGATGGAATATCAAGGAATCGAGAAGCTGCGTGGCGCGGATAATTGGAACGTCTGGAAGTTTGCCGTGCGGAATTTACTGCGTGGAACGGAAAATGCGTATGAAGTATGCATCGGTGGAATTCTAAAACCGAATCCGTTGCCGGCGGATGCGGCAACTCAGCAACAAGAACAGTATCGAGAAGGTCTCAAAGTGTGGGACAAAGCCGATCGTGCCGCGAGTCAAATCATAGTTAAGACGCTGGATACAAAAGTAATGGCGCTTCTGGTTTCATGTGAGACTGCGCGGGATATGTGGCTGAAGTTACACACGATTTATGAACAACAGACGAAACAAGCTTCGCATACTGTCCAATCGGAATTTTTCAATTTCAACATGGATCCGTCAGACGACATGGTGACTCATATTGCCAAATTCGAGGGACTAATCCTACGCATGCAGCAATTAAACGTAAAACCGGACGAGTTATCGCTAACGGTTAAGTTGCTGGATACATTGCCAGAGGAATACGAGAGTCTTCGCCAGGCATGGTGGGCACGAGCAGAGAATCAGCAAACGTTCGGTAATTTGCTTGAGGTATTAACCTCTGACGACGCACGCCGGAAGTGTCGAGTCGGAAAACAGGAACAGATGGCTGCACTAGTGGCGAGTAAATCTAAAAGACACGATCGCGGAAATACTAGTGGTAAGAAAGGACAGTCACAACAATCAAGTGAGACAAAATTTAGTGAAAAAGGGAAAGACAAGTCGAACTATAAGTGCTACAATTGCGGAGAAAAGGGGCACTTTCGTCAGAACTGTCCTAGGAAACAGAAGAAAACGCAAGATAGCAATCCGAAAGAAGAAGCCTTTGTTTGCGAAGCCATGACAGCTGAGCTCGACAATGATTCGTGGATAGTGGATTCCGGTGCAACGGATCACGTGACAAACCGAAGTGACTTATTTACGTCGTTTGGTTACTTCAAAACACCAGTGAAGATCTATATTGGAAATAAAACTACAATGAACGCCCTAGGAAAAGGAACAATCAAGATTGAAACTCTAGTTGACGGGAAGTGGTTACCAGGACAAATGGAAAATGTATTGTTTGTGCCGGTTGCTCGTCGAAATCTGTTTTTGGTAATTTCAGTTCTGGACAAGGGCATGAGATTCAGTTCTTCAAAGGACAGTTGTGAGTTTGTGAAAGACGGTATTATCAAAGCTCGCGGAGTGCGTGTCAATCAGCTGTTCAAGATGGTAATTCGTGTGAGACCGCCTGAAAAGGCATGCATAGGAGAGGTCAACTTGGCATCAAAAGACTCTTTACACGTATGGCACGAACGCCTCGGCCATCAGAATAAGAATCATGTAAAGAAATTTCTAGTGAAAAATCAGATTGATTTTTTCGACGATAATCAGTTTTGTGGTTCCTGCACTGAGGGGAAGCAACACCGAAATAGCTTTCAACTACGTCAACAGCGTGCTGAATCACCTGGTAAAGTTATTCATGCCGATCTGTGTGGCCCCATGGAAACAGCGTCACTTGGCGGGTCGAAATACTTTGTGTGTTTCACGTGTGACTATTCAAGGCTACGCATCGTTTACTTCTTGAAGAAGAAGTCCGAAACTGTTGAAAAGATCAATGAGATGTTGCAAGTTGTGAGGAATCAATGCGGAAGATCAGTAAAAATTCTTCAATGCGACGGAGGCTTGGAATTTGACAACGAAGCGGTCCGGAAACTGTTAAAATCGAGTGGCGCCACACTAGCAATATCAAACCCAGAACAAAATGGGTGTGCTGAGCGTACCAATCGAACTGTGGTTGAGCTCGCTCGTACAATGCTATTATCCAAGAATTTGCCGAAGTTCTTATGGGCGGAAGCTGTCAACGTAGCCGTGTACATTCTCAATCGAACCGGACCGAGTCGTGTTCAGGACAAGACCCCATATGAACTGTTTACAGGAAAGAGTGTACACATGAAAAATCTTCGCGTTTTTGGGACGCCATGCTATGTTCATGTGCCGAAGGAACGACGTAAGAAGTGGGACTCGAAATCTCAGACTGGCATTTTTGTTGGCTATTCGGATAATATTGAAGGTTATAGAATCTGGTTGAAGTCTACTAATCAAATTATTCGCAGCAGGGATGTTGTATTTGAGCCGGAACATCCAGGAAAGACACTTGCTTGGATCCCTGATCAACAAAAATCTACAAGTGAAGAGGTGAAGGATGAAAAAGGCGCATCATCAAATTCTTCAACTGAAGATACATCATCTGAAGACCTTCATGAAGAGGATAAACCAGCGGAGACTCCGAAACTGACTCAACGTGAGCTACGTGACAGAGCTACGTTGAAACCACCTCGTCGACTGGTTGAGTCAATGCTTGCTGAAATTGACGAACCTGAAAGCTTTGTGCAGGCTCTTAACTCTTCAGACAAGCAACACTGGAAGAAGGCTATGGAAGAAGAAATGGCTTCGTTGGAGGAAAACTCAACTTGGTCATTGGTCGAATTGCCGGCTGGTCGCAAGACAGTTTCAAATCGATGGATTTACCGTGTCAAGCACAACGCTGAAGGAAAAATTAGTCGCTATAAGGCTAGGCTCGTCGTTAGAGGCTTTAGTCAACGGGCAGGAATCGACTATAACGAAACATTTAGTCCTGTTGCCCGGTTTGACACGATTAGAACAGTGCTAAGTATTGCGGCTAATGAAAACTTGGAACTAGCACAATTCGACGTGAAGACTGCGTTCTTGAATGGTGTGATTGAAGAGGACATCTATATGGATCAACCTGAAGGTTATGAAGATGGTACTGATCGTGTTTGCAAGCTTCATAAAAGCTTGTACGGATTAAAACAGTCACCCAGACGTTGGAACGATCGATTCAAGGAAGCCATGACTAGACTTGGATTTCAGCAAAGTTCAGCTGATCCATGTATGTTTTATAAACGATCTGGTAATGAGAAGATACTTGTTGTCTTATATGTCGATGACGGACTGGTGGCAGCAACAAATAAAACTATTATCAGTGAGCTCCTGAGCAATCTGGAAGATATATTTAAAATCACTATAGAATCTCTTGGTTCATTTCTGAACATGATGATCAGTCGTCAGGAAGATGGCTCGATTTTTATCAGCCAAAAGGCATATGCAGCATCGATAGTTAGAAGGTTCAACATGGAAGATGCAAACTCAGTTTTCATACCAATAGAAAAGTGTCAGCTGACAGAGGAAGCTGGTGACGAGTTAACAGATGTTCCATACAGAGAAGCCGTAGGATGTTCGTTGTACCTGGCTGTCGCAACCCGACCTGATATCGCCTACGCTGTGAATTATGTATCACAGTATATGGAGAACCCGAGACAGAAGCATTGGGCGATGACCAAACGAATTTTTAAATACATCAAAGGTACAGCTGGTCTAGGAATCTATTACGTTGTCGCCTGGAAGACTGGTGAGCTTGAGGCATACAGTGATGCAGACTTTGCCAGTGACACAGCAACTCGAAGATCGGTCAGCGGAATCGTTCTCAAATACAGCGGAGGAGCAATTGTTTGGGCGAGCAGACGACAAGACTGTGTATCACTTTCAACCACCGAGGCGGAGTATATTGCTTCTAGTGAAGCAGCAAAGGACACTGTATGGTTAACGCGGTTATTTAATGAGATTTCCCCCTTGAAAAAGGAGCCTGTACTTTTAGTCGATAACGCTAGTGCTATAAAGCTTGCAAAGAATCCTATTTTTCACAGGCGTTCTAAACATATAGAAGTGCGTTTTCACTTTGTACGCGAATGTTATCAAAAGAAGCAACTAGATATTGAACATGTACCTGGTAGTAATCAAGTAGCTGACATTTTAACCAAGCCGATTCCGCGCGTGCAATATGAGCGTTTACGTGAAATGTTAGGTATTGTGAATATTGGACACTAAGTACAAAGTTCTTATATATTAGGTTTAGGTTTATACGAGCTAATGTTTAGTTGTTGCGTTTCTTTAATTTAAAGTTTTTAGGGGAAGTGTTGAGATAAAAACTTTATTCTAAGTTGCCCGCCATGTTGTTGGATGACTCTAGGAGTGTTGTAGTGTCTAGGTTGGCAACGGATGCTCTCCCCTCCCCTTGCTGGGCTGTTGCCTGTTGCAGCGCGCATCTCGTGCGTTTTAGTTTAGGTTTTCAGTTTAAGTCGCAACGTTAACACGTTCAAGTCGCGCGATATACGTTCCCGAAAACGGTGTACAATAAAACGAATAAACCTTTAATTGTTTGCACCTATTTATTCTAACACAGAGAAGTCGCGGACGGCTTGCGTATATATTTCGATTTCGCATATTACCTCATCTCCTGTTATACAGGTAAGAAAAAGAGCAATATTTACATCAACTGTCAAAACAAGAAGCTATTGTTTTGTTTCAGGTATTTAATAAATATAGTGGAATTAGTGGAAATAGCGGAATTACCAAACAATGATATGGGCAACAGTAGCGAAAACAAAAACGATTATTATGCCAGGGAAGCTGTCCGTAGGCAATTTTACAAAAACCGCATAAGTAAAGATAATGTTAAGTTAGAAACTGATGACAGTACACCCCAAGAAGAAAGACGCAAACAATTATTTGAACATCAGAAGAAGTATGTATAACAGATCACATAAAGAAATATTTTACTGTTAAATGTACCTTATAAAGAAACTATAATAGATATATGCAATATAGAATCTATACAAAAGAATTAATAACGCAATGAAATATACATATACAATATTAAATAATTATTCTGTATACGTTTAAAAAAAGAATCATTAATAAGTGTTAATAAAAAATGTTACTTAACGAGGATATTAAAAACACTTCATAATAATAAGATGAAGATCAATGAAAGTAAATGATATTAATTTAATTTTTGTTTCCTTAGCTATTGAAGTCAAACGTTCAAATTTGTGCTTTTAACCGTCATTGCTGTAAATTACTTTATACATGTCGTAACAACTATATTTAATTTTCCATTTGGCTTCTTCCACCATCATATTTTTGTCATTTTAAATTTCCTTTTTATCCTTTTTTTATTTTATTATTTTACACAAATATAATATGCTATTTTACGACTCTTACAGACATAGGGATGAAACAGTTAATGCTGCACGTGGTATAGTGAAAGAGTATTCTAAATAAAAAAATGAGAATATAGGAGAGGGGAACCATTCGTGGTATTATAGGGTTTACAAAAACGAGCCCACAGTTACTCGAATGATGCTGTCAGAATGGATGCTAGATGTGCCACAAGATTTCACTGAAAACTGGGTTATGGTTCCATGTCCAACAGGAAATCGAGTTAGGCTGATCTCAGGCTGGATATCAATTTGTCTCTGCTAATATTTATTTGATATATTTAAATCCATTAAATAATAATTAACGATTTTTAATCAGGGTGAAACAAGATCATATTCTAGAAAAGGCAAACTTTATGGTGTCTTTCCTTCAGCACTTCCAGGTGGAAATCCTAATAGTGACCCACATCAATGTGCTGCTGTATATTGTATATGCATAAAGGATCGAAAACTCTTATATATTAGACGTGGTGTTTTGGAGTCTATTGCCATTCACAAATTGCGATGTAATATATATTGCTAAATTGTTACATTAATCTACATTCATAAAGTAATTGATACAAATTCCACTAATGTATAAGCACCCAGCAAACATTTTGGTTGTGGGATGTTGCCAAAAGGGAAACAAATGCCAGCAAAACGATAATGCCAAAACCAGGGCCTACTGTATCCGCAATTGCTCTCCATATGAACGAAATCTTAAGAACATATTCTGCAGTCAAATTGACGACAACACCAGAGCAAATCTGACAACAACATTACGACGTCAGATTGACACAACAAATTGAGGACAGATCTGTTTACTGCAAAGCGGCAGCCGATTGGCACCAAACGTAGACCAAATCTGTCCCAATAAATGTCGCGAATTTGTTGTATTGTTTAGAAAAAGTAATTTGCTGGCGCAGCATATTTTATGCTGTCTTATTGTGAGCAAATTTTATTATTTATTATATGGCTAGCAATGCGATTTGTTAAAAATACTAAAGTATCCTTAACAAATTGCAAAATTATTTTTCAACTAATAAAATTATAATTTTATTAGTCATCTGTCGTCAACATATATTGTTGTATTTTTGCGAGATGTTTGCTGACACTGTTTGCAATAGCAAAACTGCTTAACATTTGCCATCAATCTGCCGTCAATATGTTCGGTATCTGCTTGCTGTTAACTGCTATTCTGTCATATATATTTTGCCGACAAAGGTTGTTGCATATTGACGGAAGTGTGCTAACAGAATTGACAATACCAAATTATGTTTCCCATTTGCGGCGTTTCGGCAAACATAATTTGTTGCCAACGTTTGCGATTACAGATTGTGTTAGCTGGGCAATAAAGAAAAAATTTTATTTATCTGTATATACACTTACATACACGATATATTATTTTAGGCTGAGTTTAGGCTATTCTGGATCAAGAACAAGTTCGAGGATACACCAGAATTAAAACAACGTAACACTCATACAAATAGATATCCCATTTTAACTCTGCCAAATATCGAATGCAAGGAAGACCTCAATTCAGCTTTAATGAATCTTAAGGATGAACTACATCCTTTGGATGGGTTTCTATTTTATCATAACAAAGCACTATATACTTTTGGATCTACCCCACTTGTAACGTGGTTAAGACCTTATATGTTACCTGAAGTACTTGGAATATTTGTACCCTCACCACTTGACAAGAAACCAAACAATTATATAAATTTTGAACATCACATGCAAAAAGTAAAGGCCAAGAATTGTTCTGTAAGTTTCTATATAATTATATATAATGAATATCAACTTTGGGTATGTGTCGGTTTTTCACTAACAAGGGGAGGGCGCGAGGGCCGGGAAACGGATTTGAATGAAATTTATTCCTGTAGTAATCCTTCACTAACAGTGAAACATAGTAAAGCGCTAGCGCGCAACTCTCAACCGTTTTTGAGATAGAAATTTGTAAAAATCTTGCGACGCAAGTCTACCAGTTCGCTAGCGCTGAGATTCGACGAAGTGGCGTAGCCGCGCAGCTAAGGCGCGCGGCTGCTACGCCGCCTGACCTTGCTTTTGCAGTATATATATATATATATACTGATATTATATAGAAATATATTTTTTTTTTCTAGAAGGCTTTTAATGACTTATTCATTGTCACTTTCGATGCCCTGCGGATATCGTTCACAATGTCCTGCATGATAATTATCGTAAAAGCTTCCTCTATGAGGAAGCAAAATTTAAAACAAAGATATATCATACACCAGGCACATTTTATAAAAGAAATTTCTTTACAGACGCTACAGTTTTGCTTTCCAAGCGTTATTGGAAAGCAAATTTCGTTGACATTTGAAAAAAAGGTTCTCTTTTCCACTAATTTTGCAGCATACCAGGCATATTTTATCATATTTGTGAAAGAAGGAGCGCTTAATTGGTGGTGAACTAGAGAATGAATTTTTATAGCATCTTCACGAGATGCTATTTCCCTTTGTTCTTTTCTTCATAGCTTACGTCACAAAGAGATATAGTTTGGAGGGGGACTCACCACACCAGGTAAAGAGCGTTCAAGAAAGAAAGATACGTTCTTTATTCGAAATAAGACTGACAAAAAATTCTCATCTCGTTTCAAAAGTGCTCCAACTTACAATTAATCATTGTCCTTTGTTTATAACATTTGAAGCAGCGAGAAATAATTATTATTAATTACTGTGTATTGAAATTATTTTGTAAAGGTAAGGTAAGCATTTCCCTTTATTTTGTTTATTGTTTGTTAAAATTATTAAATTTATTTATTTTGCTTCAATTCAAAATTTTTATTATTAATGCAAATAAAAAAAGTGAGCCAGTAGAAACTTGCACATTGCTTTCTCATAGTTTTTAAGTGAGCCAGTAGAAACTTGCACATTGCTTTCTCATAATTTTTAAGTGAGCAAGTAGAAACTTGCACATTACTTAATCAACATTTTATTTCGATCATAAAGCTTCCTCTATGAAGAAGCCAAATTTTTTCTTAGATATATAATTATTATTAAATATTTATTAATTTGGCTTCCTCATAGAGGAAGCTTTACGAGCGAAATAAAATGTTGATTAAGTAATGTGCAAGTTTCTACTTGCTCACTTAAAAATTATGAGAAAGCAATGTGCAAGTTTTTACTTGCTCACTTAAAAACTATGAGGAAGCAATGTGCAAGTTTCTACTTGCACACTTAAAAACCATGAGGAAGCAATGTGCAAGTTTCTACTTGCACACTTTAAAGCTATGAGGAAGCAATGTGCAAGTTTCAACTTGCACACTTTAAAGCTATGAGGAAGCAATGTGCAAGTTTCTACTTGCACACTTAAAAGCTATGAGGAAGCAATGTGCAAGTTTCTACTTGCACACTTAAAAGCTATATGGAAGCAATGTGCAAGTTTCTACTTGCTCACTTTTTTTATTATCCTAAAAAATCATTTTTTGAAGTCTCAATTATTAAGACTTGAGATGTTCTAACTGCAATTAAAAAATTAGCCCTTTTGCAAAAAGACTAGCCCTTTTGCAAATGACTAGCCCTTTTGCAAAAAGACTAGCCCTTTTGCAAAAGGCAGCCCTTTTGCGAAACACTGATCGTTTCCTAATAAAACTGAACGCACTTTAGGCTTTTTGGCATACATTGGCTGATGCTAGGCTAGACACTTACGTCAGTTTTATTTTTTTAAAAACGATCAATGCTTTTGCAATAGAGCGCCCTTTCGCCCTCTCTCTCTTTCTCTCTCTCTCTCTCTCTCTCTCTCTCTCTCTCTCTCTCTCTCTCTCTCTCTCTCTCTCTCTTTCTTTTTCTCATTTGAAATTTTGGAGAATTTGTACATATATCGAAGCTTTATAAAGCTGGGTCTAATCAACCAAACCATAATGAATTATATATGAAATAGGGGTAGAAAAAACTGAAAAATATATTAGAATAAAAAAAATTGCTAATAATTAACACTAAATTGTCAAAAAATATCAATTTATGAAAAGTCTCAATTGTTGAGACTTGGGATGTAGCTCTTAAAAGTTAAAATTTTAAAATTTTAGTAATTTTTTTAATTCTACTATATTCTTCAGTCTTTTCTACCCTCATTTCATATATAATTCTTTAAGATTTGGTTGATTAGTTTTTAATTTAGCCCTATATCTCAATATTTGCATAAGTTAGAGCAACCAGGGACATTTCTAAAATAAAAAGTAGACATTAAAAATTTATAGTAAAATCATAGTTTTATTGCACATTGTAAGTATACATTTAAAAAATATAGTTTTATAAGTATTATTATTTTTTAATTATATTTATCAATATAATTAAAAACCAGACCAGTTTTCTCCACATGAGAGACATCAATTCTCAACTTCTCATGCAGGAGGTGCAGTTTTAAATAAAAAATTTGCACACTTTTTAATTATATTGTTAATTTTTCTAATTCTATTATATTCTTTAGTTTATTATATTCTAATTAAGACTTTTCATAAATTAATGTTTTTGGACAATTTAGTATTAATTATTGGCAATTTTTCTAATTTGATTATATTTTTTCAGTGTATTTTCTACTTCTATTTCATATATAAATCTTTAAGGTTTGGTTGATTAGTTTTTGAGTTAAAGGCATATAAAATTTCTGGGAATCCGTGCATACATAAAAGCCTTATAAAGCTGAGTCTAATCAACCAAATCTTAAAGAATTATATATAAAATAAGAGTAAAATAAATTGTCAAAAAATATTATTTTATGAAAAGTCTCAATTGTTGAGACTTGGGATGTAGCCCTTAAAGGTTAAAATTTTAAGATTTTAGCAATTTTTTTAATTCTACTATATTCTTCAGTATTTTCTACCCTTTTTCATATATAATTCTTTAAGATTTGGTTGATTAGTTTTTGAGTTAGACATTTAAAATTTCGGGGAATCCGTCCATACATAAACATGAATCTAATCAACCAAATTTTAAAGAATTTTATATGAAATAGGGGTAGAAAAGACAGAAGAATATAATAAAATTAGAAACAGCCAAATATTTCAAAACTTACAAAAGTTAGAGCAATCAAAGGCATTTCTTAAAAAATTCAAAATTTTATAAAAAAAGAAGCCCTTTACCAATTATCGCTAATTTCAATTCCATCTTTTCTTAAATAATACTTTATCGATTAAAAAAAATTTAGCCCTATACTCAATATTTGCATAAGTTAGAGCAACCAGGGACATTTCTAAAAAAATTAAAAATTAAAAAAAAAAAGAACCCTTTTACCGATTATCGCCAAATTCAATATCAACCTTTCTTAAATGATACTTTATTGATTAAAAGAAAAATCGGCCCGATATCTCAATATTTGCTGAAGTTAATGCAACCACGAACATTTCTAAAAAAACTCAATTTTTTTTTAAAAGAACCCCTTTACCGATCATCGCCAAATTTAATACCAACCTTCCTTAAATGATACTTTATCGATTAAAAAAAAAAACCCAATATCTCAATATTTGCGGAAGTTAAAGCAACCACGGACATTTCTAAAAAAGCCAAATTTTTTCTTTGATATATAATTATTAGTAAATATTTATTAATTTGGCTTCCTCATAGAGGAAGCTTTATGAGCAAAATAAAATGTTGATTAAGTAATGTGCAAGTTTCTACTTGCTCACTTAAAAATTATGAGAAAGCAATGTGCAAGTTTCTACTGGCTCACTTAAAAACTATGAGAAAGCAATGTGCAAGTTTCTACTGGCTCACTTAAAAACTATGAGAAAGCAATGTGCAAGTTTCTACTGGCTCACTTAAAAACTATGAGAAAACAATGTGCAAGTTTCTACTTGCACACTTTAAAGCTATGAGGAAGCAATGTGCAAGTTTCTACTTGCACACTTAAAAACCATGAGGAAGCAATGTGCAAGTTTCTACTTGCACACTTTAAAGTTATGAGGAAGCAATGTGCAAGTTTCAACTTGCACACTTTTAAGCTATGAGGAAGCAATGTGCAAGTTTCTACTTGCACACTTAAAAGCTATGAGGAAGCAATGTGCAAGTTTCTACTTGCATACTTAAAAGCTATATGGAAGCAATGTGCAAGTTTCTACTTGCTCACTTTTTTTATTATCCTAAAAAATCATTTTTTGAAGTCTCAATTATTAAGACTTGAGATGTTTTAACTGCAATTAAAAAATTAGCCCTTTTGCAAAAAGACTAGCCTCTTTGCAAAAAGACTAGCCCTTTTGCAAAAGGCCGCCCTTTTGCGAAACACGGTTCGTTTCCCAATAAAACTGAACGCACTTTAGGCTTTTTGACATACATTGGCTGATGCTAGGCTAGACAATTACGTCAGTTTTATTTAAAAAAAAACGATCAATGCTTTTGCAATAGAGCGCCCTTTCGCCCTCTCTCTCTTTCTCTCTCTCTCTCTCTCTCTCTTTTTCTTTTTCTCATTTGAAATTTTGGAGAATTTGTACATATATCGAAGCTTTATAAAGCTGGGTCTAATCAACCAAACCATAATGAATTATATATGAAATAGGGGTAGAAAAAACTGAAAAATATATTAGAATCAAAAAAATTGCTAATAATTAACACTAAATTGTCAAAAAATATCAATTTATGAAAAGTCTCAATTGTTGAGACATGGGATGTAACCCTTAGAAGTTAAAATTTTAAAATTTTAGTAATTTTTTAAATTCTACTATATTCTTCAGTCTTTTCTACCCTTATTTTATATATAATTCTTTAAAATTTGGTTGATTAGTTTTTAATTTAGCCCTATATCTCAATATTTGCATAAGTTAGAGCAACCAGGGACATTTTTAAAATAAAAACTAGACATTAAAAATTTATAGTAAAATCATAGTTTTATTGCACATTGTAAGTATACATTTAAAAAATATAGTTTTATAAGTATTATTATTTTTTAATTATATTCATCAATATAATTAAAAACCAGACCAGTTTTCTCCACATGAGAGATATCAATTCTCAACTTCTCATGCAGGGGGTGCAGTTTTAAATATAAAATTTGCAC
Organism: Harpagoxenus sublaevis; assembly: GCA_030770355.1. NCBI lineage: Eukaryota > Metazoa > Arthropoda > Insecta > Hymenoptera > Formicidae > Harpagoxenus > Harpagoxenus sublaevis. The sequence continues at coordinate 88,339 of JASTWR010000443.1, forward strand.
ACTTTTTAATTATATTGTTAATTTTTCTAATTCTATTATATTCTTTAGTTTATTATATTCTAATTAAGACTTTTCATAAATTAATGTTTTTGGACAATTTAGTATTAATTATTGGCAATTTTTCTAATTTGATTATATTTTTTCAGTATTTTCTACTTCTATTTTATATATAATTCTTTAAGGTTTGGTTAATTTGTTTTTGAGTTAAAGGCATTTAAAATTTCTGGGAATCCGTACATACATAAAAGCCTTATAAAGCTGAGTCTAATCAACCAAATCTTTAAGAATTATATATGTAATAAGAGTAAAATAAATTGTCAAAAAATATCAATTTATGAAAAGTCTCAATTGTTGAGACTTGGGATGTAGCCCTTAAAGGTTAAAATTTTAAGATTTTAGCAATTTTTTTAATTCTACTATATTCTTCAGTATTTTCTACCCTTTTTCATATATAATTCTTTAAGATTTGGTTGATTAGTTTTTGAGTTAAAGACATTTAAAATTTCGGGGAATCCGTCCATATATAAACATGAATCTAATCAACCAAATTTTAAAGAATTTTATATGAAATAGGGGTAGAAAAGGCAGAAAAATATAATAAAATTAGAAATAGCCAAATATTTCAAAACTTACAAAAGTTAGAGCAATCAAAGGCATTTCTTAAAAAATTCAAAATTTTATAAAGAAAGAAGCCCTTTACCAATTATCGCTAAATTCAATTCCATCTTTCCTTAAATAATACTTTATTGATTAAAAAAAAATTTAGCCCTATATCTCAATATTTGCATAAGTTAGAGCAACCAGGGACATTTCTAAAAAAATTAAAAATTTTAAAAAAATAGAACCCTTTTACCGATTATCGCCAAATTCAATATCAACTTTTCTTAAATGATACTTTATTTATTAAAAGAAAAATCGGCCCGATATCTCAATATTTGCTGAAGTTAATGCAACCACGAACATTTCTAAAAAAACTCAATTTAAAAAAAAAAAGAACCCCTTTACCGATCATCGCCAAATTTAATACCAACTTTCCTTGAATGATACTCTATCGATTAAAAAAAAAACAACCCAATATCTCAATATTTGCGGAAGTTAGAGCAACCACGGACATTTCTAAAAAAATTTAAAATTTTTTTTAAAAAGAATCTCTTTACCAATCATCGCCAAATTTAATACCAACTTTCCTTGAATGATACTCTATCGATTAAAAAAAAACAACCCGATATCTCAATATTTGCGGAAGTTAAAGCAACCACGGACATTTCTAAAAAAATTCAAAAATTCTTTTAAAAAGAACCCCTTTACCGATCATTGCCAAATTCAATACCAACCTTCCTTGAATGATGCTCTATCGATTAAAAAAAAACAGCCCGATATCTCAATATTTGCGGAAATTAGAGCAACCACAGACATTTGTAAAAAAATTCAAAATTTTTTTTTTTAAAAACCCCTTTACCGATCATCGCCAAATTCAATACCAACTTTCCTTGAATGATACTCTATCGATTAAAAAAAAAAACAGCCCGATATCTCAATATTTGCGGAAGTAAGAGCAACCACACACATCAAATCTGCACATACACACACACACTCACATACGGACTTTTTTTTTTAATGCAATTTTTCGACGTTTTAGAACATTCTGAACACATTGGCAGTGGCAACTAAATGAAAAATTTTTTTACGAAAACAAAGCTTCCTCTATGAGGAAGCAAAATTCAAAAATTTTTTTTAAAAAGAACCCCTTTACCGATCATCGCCAAATTTAATACCAACCTTCCTTGAATGATACTCTATCGATTAAAAAAAAAACAACCCGATATCTCAATATTTGCGGAAGTTAAAGCAACCACGGACATTTCTAAAAAAATTCAAAAATTTTTTTAAAAAGAACCCCTTCACCGATCATTGCCAAATTCAATACCAACCTTCCTTGAATGATGCTCTATCGATTAAAAAAAAAACAGCCCGATATCCCAATATTTGCGGAAATTAGAGCAACCACAGACATTTGTAAAAAAATTCAAAATTTTTTTTAAAAAGAACCCCTTTACCGATCCTCGCCAAATTTAATACCAACCTTCCTTGAATGATACTCTATCGATTTAAAAAAAAACAGCCCGATATCTCAATATTTGCGGAAGTTAGAGTAACCACAGACATCAAATCTGCACATACACACACACACACACACACACACACATACGGACATTTTTTTTAAATGCAATTTTTCGACGTTTTAGAACATTCTGAACACATTGGCAGCGGCAACTAAAAAAAAATTTTTTTACGAAAACAAAGCTTCCTCTATGAGGAAGCAGAAAATGAAAAAAAAAAAAAAAAGATTTGCAAAAGCAACGGGAATCGAACCCGGGCCGGCGGCGTAGCAGCCGCGCGCCTTAGCTGCGCGGCTACGCCACTTCGTCGAATCTCAGCGCTAGCGAACCGGTAGACGCGTCGCAAGATTTTCACAAATTTCTATCTCGAAAACGGTTGAGAGTTGCGCGCTAGCGCTTTACTATGTTTCACTGTTAGTGAAGGGTTACTACAGGAATAAGTTTCATTCAAATCCGTTTCCCGGCCCTCGCGCCCTCCCCTTGTAAATATACTCTTTTCTAATTTTACAGATGGAAATCGAAGGTGCTGAAGGTGTAAATTAAAGACTCGTTTATTTTATATAATAACGTAGAATCCGTAGAATTGAAGTATATATATATTTTTTTTATATTGACGAAGATACAGTATATGTATGCATGTGTAAAGTAGTTTTTTTGCATAAATTAATATATATAAATAAAAAATAGATCATCCTGTTTCTTTTATAATAATGACACGCAATGTAAATAATCATTGTAACAATCATACTGTTACTGTATCTAAACCATGTGTTATTCATATCACAAGACATTAAAATAAGAAAAGATTTATATATCAATATGCACTGTATGAAATATATTAAGAGCCGACGTCACTGAATAATATATTATTCATAATTTCTATGTTTATTACTTTCATCTAAAAATAAAAAAAGACATTACGGACTATACGAACGTGTTATCAACTATAAGATTCTAAGACGATTTCGATGTAGCGACAAAAATTCTGCTATGTAAACACATATAAACGTTGTCTGATCGGGATTTCTGAACTGTTCGTTAACTTGTCGAATGACAGCAAGCATTTCCTCCATCTTATTGGAGAATGTATCTACATTGAAATCCGTTAATCCCAACAACGAACTTATCTATAAAAGAACAATCTTTTTTCAATTTAAATAATTTGGGGAGGACACTTGATATACCTAATATGTATTAATTTTAGGCAAAATACTCAAAATAGCATAAATTAATTCTAACTTGTGTGATAAAGGGACTAATCTTCATTTTTAAACGCATTAGTTTTCCCAATCCTTTTTCAACCACTTGCGGAAACGATAGTAGCCTCAATGTGTGCCCAGTAGGTGCAGTATCAAACACCCCAACAGAGAAGTTCATTCCTTTTACAAGCCTAGAACCAGCATGTAAAGGAATTAAAATAAAAAAAAAAGAAAATAGAGAATAGAAGATCTCAGATGTATCTACAATTTTAGTTTACTAGAAAGGTAGATTATCCTATTAATGTTTTACAAAAATAAGAAATATAAAAATGGCACATTTATGTCATAACTTCTGCATAGCTCATTGCCTCATCTACATATACCAGGAAATGCACCAACAATTTCTTGCATAACATTTTTGCTTAATCTCATCGCTTCTCCTCCTAAAACTATTTATGATGTGCCTAATATGTATAATATACTAGAATTCTTTAAAATAATTCTGCATACAATGTCATTTCTTTTGCTTCAAGTGCATAACAATTACTGCAATAGTTATTACTTATTATATGCTATTGTATTTATTTATTTTAATTATATATTTTATGTCATAATTATGCATTTTTTTATTGTCATATTGATAATTGTTAATAAAAATTGTGGTAATTATGCATAAAAGGGGCATCCTCTCCGATTTGCTTGATTTTTTAATATGTTGTTGGGGATGTCTTCCCGAGTTATTTCATATATATATATAAGGGTCGGACTTAAATAGCTTCGGAGATACAGGCTGAGAAAGGATAAAAATAATAAATACAAAAATAAACGTTTAATGATGATTTATTCAACACTATCATTAGGAATCTGAAAGATTTCAGCCATTGCATCAAAGAATACGGTAATCCGAGCGTAAACAAACCAATAGAGTCACTTTGAAAACATAAACAAACAGGCTGTACTACACAGGGACTGCCGCACTTCTCCGCATGCAGGGATGGGTATTTATATACCAACCCACACAGCACAGGGACATTATGAGAACGATCTGAGAATATCACAAAAGTATATTGCGATATTCTGAGAACAATCGCATTACGTACTGCGATTGACTCAGTACATACTACGAACGTTCGAATGTCCGGGGTACCATCTCCCATAGAATTTCGCAGGAACGTCTATAGTTTGAGGGCAGTATCAGGAAATGATGAAAACGGGATGTTTTCAGTCGATCATTTATACACGCACACATACGCAGCCAGGCGCGCTCGCTCACATATAGATTAGGTTAGGTTATTAATTTCATTATTTTATTTTATCATAAATTAATGTTTTTATTTATTAGTATTTATTACAATATAAATTGAGGTTTTCATTAATATAAATTAATATGTGTACTATATAATTAATATAATATAATTAATAATAATATGTGTAGTATATAAGGAGGGGTTACAGCCATAGTGTAAGTCACTTTTCTCAACCTATCGAGTTGATTTGAGTTCATAGATGCAGTCTACACATGCGGAGATATGTTTAAAAAGAAAAAAGTTGTCAAAAAATTGACTTACATCATCACTATGGCTTTAACCCTATATCTTGTGATCTTATACACTATACAGAGCATCGTGTTTGTTATATCGCAAAGCCCGATGTACAATAAGGTTTTAAGCAGGTTTTAACCGCAGTAGCAGTACATCGTAAGAGATCGGTTTTTCTAATGTGATACATCGTAGCCATTTTTAAATTGACAGTTTCAGCACCCACCGGCATGATTTCGAGGCCAATACTCTCATAGAGTTTAAGCTAGTGAGGACTCCATCTCCAAAAAGAGATACAAGTATTACATACAGACTGCATTAACATTCTCATTAGCTGATAAGGATATCGTGATAGGTAGCCACTCGCCTAAAAGCGCAGGATTATTGGATTTTGCTTAAACTCGAAACTTAAACTTAAACTTTTGCCTTAACTTAAACTCGATTTTTCCTGTTTAATATCCGCGTGAATTAATGGTCTTATTGCCTCAAACTTGCCTCCACTGATGCAAATAAAAATTATATTAGTTCTTTTCAAATAACCATTGGATACCAAGAACAAATATTAAGCTTCTATAAGCAAACCAAAGTTGTTGTATTTCAGGATACAAACGATCCAACAAATTTGTTTCTCTACCCATAGCTGAGAATCTCAATATGATACAGCAATGCGCGCTATCACCCATTTGTAAAGAAACTGTGGTAATACGAATTTCTACGCCATCATTTTGATGAGGCGCTCTAAAGTTGAAGTAGAATTTTTTCGTTTCCTTTGCTTGAAAAATAAGATCTGATTGTTGAGCTTCACCAATTGAAATATCAGCATTGTAACCTGGTCCACTGACTGTTATTGATGCATTACAAAATTCAATGATACCACAGTAAATATTCCTGTAAAGAGAAAATTACTCCCAATAATTTTTAAAGTTATATTTCTATTATATTTCTATATGTATTAAGACATATTTAAATAGCTTACGATAACTTTCACTGTTATCATTGTATTCACTGCATACGTTTGTTGCAAGAACCTTGCTTTAAGATCAACAAATGATGTCATGTTATTGTCATCAATTGTAAAAGTATTTGGCTCCGAACGATTTAATTCCAGCATCCATTTCTCCATAGCAAGATGTTTAATATCGTCCGGCAGATCTGGCTCTGGATTCGGTGGCTTCCTCTGATACCAAATTTAAAGCCATTTTTTTGTTAATTTTTGCATCAAATAAAATAAACTTTTATTTACTTATACAATAATTATTATACATAGCCAATAGCGAAACATAAATGCTTTATTAAACTGACCTGTAGTATATTCCTGATATTATTATAAATAACAGCTTGTCGTTCCTCAGAGAATGTAGTTGAAGGTCCTAAAGCTTCAAATGCTAGAGTAAGATAATCTTGAATACTAGTCGACAAATACGCAGCTCGCAACGCACTCTTTAAGATATCTGTGAGTAAAACCGGCCATCGTATTCTCCATGATATTCCCACAACATGTGCATCAATAATCTGATCAATCAAATTTTACGATTTCTATATTAACGCACGAAGATAGTCTAAAGGAAATAACGAAAGAATCGATAACTTTGCCGTTAAATGACAAAGTTTTATTTGCTGAAGGCTTTTATTATAAGTACAGAGAAAAGATTAATAGTTAATTAAATTAATTAACTTACGTAAGAACTTTGCCATAATCCCGAGCATTGAAGTATTCTTCTGCCATTTGCACGACTGTAAAAAAAACGGAAAAGGAAATTTTATGCATGTTTTATGAGTATATTACAAGTAATTTTTATCTCTAAATTTTTAAAGACATGTACCTAATAATCGCCGCATTCTTGGACAACGGTACACTTTGAATTGCAATATCGCATTTTCTAGTAAACCGATAATTATCATCTGAAAAGGAATGCAAATGTTTTACAACGATTTATTTATCACATGTTACCTAAAAGCACAGATATATACATAATTATCTTACAAAATGATTAACTGCAGTCTTTTCCCTGTATTGTAAAGCTTGTATGCCAATAGCTTCTCTAGCTGTGTCTGCCGGTTCTGCACTTAATTTCCCAGGTCACCACGGCCGTTGTCCATAAAATTCGAGTTTCTCTTCACCTAGTAATGGATCTGGATCTGGATAGCTGTTTATATGCTAAAAAATAGTATTAAAACTCAAGTGATATAACAGAAGGCATGATGTATTTGTTAAAAAAACTACAATATTTATACCTGACAGAGTTCTTTACACGCAGATTGTCGTAAACTTGCATGACTGGCAGCTAATTGGAAATAATATCCCGGATGTAGCGTTTGAACAGCAGGTAATCCTTGACGAATGGCCTCATCAAATAATTCTGCAAATGTAGAGAATTGGCTACTCATCCAAGCATGATGTTCAAACATGAGCTCCTTTGGACCAGTTTTTAGTTTAAATCTAAACATAAACATCAATTAGTCATTATCGTTAAAATTTAAAATTTTTATCTATAAATTATTGCAGTCAATATTAATACCTTTCTGTGTGAAGTCTAAATTGAGAAATAGCATCTTTTGGAAGATTTAAACTAAACATTATTCTGCATAACTTGTAGTTTATAAAGCCAGCAATAGTTTTTATTTCTACTGCGTTTGCATCTGTCATTCTTGTTTCTAGAAGATTGTGGTAAGCTTGCATATAATGCCTGTAAAACATTTATATTTACATATACATATGTATATATATTGCAATACACGGTTGTTCATATTTTTAATCTTACTTTTGGGCAAGATGCAGTTCTTGCTTAAGTTCATTCAAGAATGCCATTTTAAATTGATGACGAACAAATAAGTATTAATGAACATTCTTAGTAAGTTGATCGCGATGACTTTTGACATTCCGATATCCGTGACGATAAAAGTTTTGCGCCAAATCGTAGAACGCCGTCTCTAGTCTGTAATGAACAAGATTTATTATTTCCTTCAAATATAGAGAAAAAAAACCTAGATATATATCCCAATAAGTAATCAGCATGTGGCAGAATATACAAAAGCTTCGCTGTTAAATCACAAGCTTCACATACGCCGTTGCACGCTCAGTCGCAACTACGTTTTCGGCACCAGGAAGCGGTTGAACGGCATGTTGTATCAATACTACAGCTATTTTCGTACTTCTCCCATCAAGGGCAGCTCTAAAAAGAACATCGTATTGCTCGTATCTCGTATTGCTTTACATCGTATTGCTGTGTGTTGAATAAAGCATACCTGTCACGTATATCTTGTCCAGCATAGAACAGCAGTAGGTAGACAACCCAGCCAGCAGGTTACAAATAATTGCAATTTGTAACTTTATAGTAGCGTTGATTTCACTCAACAAAGGCACCGTCGAGATACAGTTGGGAAACTTGGAACTTGCGAGTCTGAGGACTAAAAATAGTTTTATGTATTGACAAATATGACAAATAGAAAAACAATTGTATTAAATTAATGCTAAAACGTTATGTGAAACTCGTGAAACTATTCTGCTGACGATTTAGAGGTTAAGTGCGCGGACACGTCACGAGCGGTTTGGACCGCGCGGTTCCGCCCGCGGCACAAACCGCTCGTGTGCACGCCGCACGGTATGTCGCAGCGGAACCGCGCGGACCACACCGCTCGTGTGCACGGATCTTTCGCGCGGCTCTTCCGCGCGAAAAAAACCGCTCGTACGTGTACGGTCTACCGCGCGGTCCAAACCGCTTGCGTGCCCACATCCTAACCCTACGTTGCGAAAACTGCATATCAAATATAGATATATATATATCTTTTGATTACCTTTTTGATATCAATCACCGTGCTTTGTATTCTTCGTGCATTGCATCTTGCATCGTCCGATCGTCGCCATGTCACCTCAGCTCAGAGGGCTACCGGAAAAAGATCGGTACCGGAATGACGTACTTACACAGATAGCGCTGATATCGATACCATTTCAGTACTTCGAGTAAAGCCTTGTGTCCACGATCCGAGAACTCGGACCGAGTTTCGGTTTAAGCCAATCAACTTGCAGCTCTTACAGAAAGGTAGCAGTTTCATTGGCTTAAACCGAAACTCGGACCGAGTTCTCGGATCGTGGACACAAGGCTTAAAACCTGAGAATATACGCGCGCGTTGGAAAGGCGTACGTATCATTTCCGTACCTTGAGTCAATCCTGAGATTATACGCGCGCGAAAGGAAACCGAATGATACTGTAAAAGATATTATAGCGATGATCTCAGTATGTTACGGATGATCACAGTACAATGAGTATAACAATGGGATGATACGTATGATATCATGTGCTGTGTGGGAACTATTCATCGTACATATAAATATGTACTTTTTATATACCAACTGTTCTCTGCTTTAACAAATATGTGCTTTCTAAGTTGAAGCACATACAAAGCACATACTTATAAAGCGCGCCACTAACATATAGGTTAGTGACGCGCTTTACAAGTATGTGCTTTGTAAGTTGAAGCACATACAAAGCACACACTAGGTTGAAATCCTTCTCAGATTCCTAATAATAGTGTTGAATAAATCATCATTAAACGTTTATTTTTGTATTTATTATTTTTATCCTTTCTCAGCCTGTATTTCCGAAACTATTTAAGTCTGGCCCTTATATATATATATATGAAATAACTCGGGAAAACATCCCCAACAACATATTAAAAAATAAACCAAATCGGAGAGGGAGTCGTTTTTATGCATAAATACCTCCTTTCTCAGCTTGTATCTCCGAAGCTATTTGAGTCCGACCCTTATATATATATATATGAAATGACTCGGGAAGGTACATCCCCAACAACATACTAAAATATCAAGCAAATCGGAGAGGATGCCCCTTTTATGCATAATTACCAAAATTGTTTGTCTAAAGTTATTTATATAAGTATATAAATATTTATATAGGTATATTATATTACATTTCTTACATTTCTTTTCTAATATTGGTCACTGATCATTTTACTTACCAATTACCATTCTCTGCTCATATTCCTCTTCTCTTTTTTCCTCTTTATGACTGGCTTTGTTCCTTGCGTCAAAATACACGTGCTTACTTCTTCTGGTATTTTAAACTATTCCGACACCTTGTATAGATTGTCCGTCTGCTCCGATAATATGTCACTGCGAAACTTTAGGTTATGGCAGTGAGCAGGGACCATCAACTCTCACATGACAGAGTGCGTTCCAAAACTTATAAAAAAAAGTCGGACAACCTTTTTGATCACGACCATACGCTGTCGTTTTGTGAACATGTAAGTGCATTTTTATTGTTAACTTTTATTGGTTTCTTACGCTTGTTACTTTTTTTCTATATTGAATATTTAATATAATTTTTTATTCAGCTCTTATTCAATTCTTTGCCAGTCTTGCCAGTGACTATATAATCTTTTTCGCTCATAAAATGTCATGATTGTAAGCACCTACTAAAATTATTTTTAGTTAATAAAGTAAATTTTTTTAGTTTGCTTCAAATTTCAGATTACCTCCTTGTCAGAGTATCAAAATATTTCAATATTTTGTACTGCGTCTCTATTGTCACTTTATCACACACGCAAAACGCAGAATTATTATTCAGTTTTGATGAATTAATTAATTTTTGATTCACATACCTTTTGCAATCAAGAAATAGAGAAGAGAAAGAGACGGTATCAAACCTAACATAAAAAACCACTCTATTAATTATAAAGTGCGTATTCATTTACATAATTAAAGTTCGAGACAAATATTTAATTTTAATATCTTTCAGAATGAGGTTTAATCCACACAATGTAATAATGCTACTCTCTGTAACTTTTACTGCTTTCAACTATTCACCAAGTCCGATAACTTCGGAGGAAGAAGAAGTAAAAGAAAAAATTGAACGTATGCTGCTTGAAATACAAAACGAAGAATTTTACGTAGAAGAGGAAGAAACTAGATTTTTACGATACATATGAGGTTCCAGAACCGGAAAGAGTTTATTTATTTGAGGAAGATGATGGTAAAGTATATCTTCCGGAAGAAGTTATCTGCAGCTCTGTTGAGGCAACAATATTAAGTGACTATAAAAGGCAAGCTGTGGAATACTGGAGGAGTGGTAAAATAAGAAGAAGATCGCTTGAAGGAGTTAAACGAAGGTTCAAAAAAGTTACATCAATACGACAACTACGACGATGGGAGAACCAAATTAGTGAAGGTGGTAGTAGATTGGAAAAATTAGAAAGAATTTCTGCAGACACATTAAATTGTTTAAATAAAGCACTTGAAAGAGGAATCATTATTCATGATATTGACATCGCATGATGGGCTTCTCGAGCACAAGAAGAGGAAAATGGGGCAGGATTCAAAGCCTCACCCAGATAGCTAAACCTGAGCAGCAGATTCTGAGCAGAGTCTGCATTAAATTTTTGGTATCAGAAAGGCAACAAATTTCACGCAGAAACTGCTCTATCAGACGATGTTGTCAAACTGTAGCCAGAAATGCAACAGAGCCTGCATGCTGACAGGCAATGTGAGCAGATTGGCAGCAGAAACCGGGCAGAGCCTGCACACATAACTTGGCAGCAGATTGACGACAAAGATCGAGCAGAGCCTGCGCGCATTTGACCTGAGAACAGAGTGGCAGCAAAAACCGAGCAGGATCTGCGTAATGTAATCTGGTGGCAAATAGGCATGTGAAAATCGAGCAAAATCTGTCGTACCGCGGGCATTTTGACAGACCGACGCGCTCAGAATTCGGCAGTCATACATGCGACTCTGCGAGAGGCTCTTCGAAGAGTTCGAAGGGCTAAGGAAGGACACTGCAGGAACAGGAGCTCGATTCCTGAATTTATTTGAAAGAGAACGTACGCAAAAATTCTGCTCTTACAGAAAAGTTGATGTTGATTGATTAAAAGCCATACAAGAGCCAATCAACTTGCAACTTTTCTGTAGGAGCAGAATTTTCGCATACATTTTCTCTTTTGAATAAATTCAGGAATCGAGCCCCAGGACACGCAGTCCACGCGGTTCATGCGGTGCTATGATGGGCGGCGCAAGGATTCGCCGCAATCTATGGAGCGACGAGCAGCGAGCAGAAGATGACGCTACGACTCGAACGTCATTACCACGAGTACCACGACTGAACACAAGGAGGATTTAGCACACCAGGAAGATCCTATAGATACACACCAGGAAAATTCTACACACCACACCAAGGATACTATCTTTTCCTGAAGAAGGAAAAGAAAACGGCACTTTTCAGCGCCCATTTTTTAATTATAAAACAGGAACTCTCTGTTCGCAATCATAAGCCCATATATTATATATATACATATAAACAGCTGATTATGGACAAAGCTGCTCGGTTTTTGCTGCCAATCTGTTCTCAGGTCGTGCGCGCAGGCTCTGCTCGGTTTTTGCTGCCAATCTGCTGCCAGGTTATGTATGCAGGCTCTGCGCGGTTTCTGCTGGCAATCTGCTTACATTGCCTATCAGCAGGCTCTGTCGACAGAACACGAGCTTAATGTGGACACAGATGGCTATGGTTTTGGTGTGGGATTCTGATCAAATTTGCTGCCAATCTGCGCGCATCCTGCTAACATTTTGCTATTTGGACAGAAACGTGGGTGAAAAGATTTAAAATTACACATAATATTGTGTCTCGGAAAATAACTAAATTTGTAACAAAAAAATCTTTGCTATTAAAAGAAGATTTGGAAAATAAGTGCGACACATTTATTACTAACGTAAAATATTACATTGATCGATATGGAGTAGAAAATATTTACAATTCGGATCAAAGTGGATTTCAGTTAGAATTTCACTCCAGTCGTACTTTATCACATAAAGGTGTAAAAAAGGTAGAATCTGTAGTACAATCTATATCAGCAACCACGCATAGTTACACTATACAGCCAACTATTTCCGCTGATGGTAGATTATTGTTGCCTCTTTTTATTACATTGAAAGAAGTTACAGGAACGTTTGGTCCGAGAGTGCAAGAAACATTATTCAACGCGCCTAATATTTTTGTTACGGCTTCAAATCATGTAAAAACTTGGTTAAAAGATGTATTTTTTCCAAATGTTGGACCAAAATCTGTATTATTATTAGATTCATGGAGTGGGCATTGTCCTAATACAATTGCAGAAACTAAATTAGATAGTGCAACAGACTTTGTTTTATTAACTATTCCGGCCGGTACAACGGGAAAAATACAACCATTAGATAGTATACGGTTTCCGATTGTGGAAAAATTTTGTTAGATATTTTTCTGATATGGTTATGTTGTTAGACCTTGCAATAGATCTTCATGTTCGAAATAATATCTTGAAATTGCAGTCATTAACGCACAATCAATTATCGTCGCCTAGGTTTCAAAATTTATTAAAATATGCGTGGTTTAAAAGTGGATATATACAGAATAGGCCGAGTGAATTTCAAACACCAGTCAAATTTTGTTTCAAGAGTAATTTTAAAGTAAAATGCGACATTTGTGGTAAAACTGCCATAATTACTTGTTCTTGGTGCAAAAAATCGCTTTGCATAACACATTTCTTTCATGACCATCATCTTTGCGACGAATATGTGCCATAAATGTAACTTACATATATTATATGTTTATGTACTGATTAATTTAAAAATTCTGCTTTGATTTATTAATACATGAATCGTCTTACAATCTACAATTTTGTTAATCATTTACTGGCGACGTTTAAAAAAGTTTATTATATTTTATTGTGACTTGATATTATTCGTCTACACATAATATTATTACCCAATATTGTAAAAATAAACACATACAGAAATAAACTTTGTAATTTGTATTTTTAATTTATCACTGTTACTATTTTTATTAATTTTTCTACCATATTTCCTTTACATATGTCCGCATATTGAATAAAATTTGCAGATTGTAAATATCTTCAGTGCCTCCCCAAACATGCTCGTTCGCCTTACGATTCAGCCTTGGATAATACCAAACCCATCGTCTATGTTCAATATTCATAAATCCTCGAATTCTAATATCTCACCGCAAAAACCCCCGCTAAAAAAAGATCAACAAATAGCATTATTTCTTTAAATGTATAAATTAAAAGTATATGTATATGTCAATGTAGTTCCTTTCCGGAATTATGACACGAGCAAATGATATTCAAATGCCGTGAACTTTGGTTGTTGATTTACTTCGACGCGTATTTATAACACTGTTTTGCGCACACGCTATTTAAACTTCGGATGACGTGATATCTTTTCCTCTGCTTGGACTTTTATCGCATATTATGTCGTAGTATATAGTATATATTGTAGTATGAGAAAATATGCACAAATAGAAATTATTAAGCGTACAGCGCAACTGAACAGAAATAACGCAACACCTACCTACAGCGCGACGCCTATACCACATATCATCTCGTCTTCCAAAAAATCGAATAATGGTATCATAATAAAAATATACATGGATGTATTTGGCATTCGATGCTCTTAAATTTTTGCGTTGAAAAAATTGTTATATTTTACAAAAATAATAGGTGAGTGTGGGGTTAAATTAAAAAATTTGACATATTTAAAAAATGTAATTACGCCATTGTAAAGAGCATAAAAAACCATGGTAATTATTTAGTAATACGGACCACCCTCCGATGACCTTGACCTTGACATATGTTGTCAAGGTCACCCTCCTGAGTGACCTTCAGAAGTTTTTAGCCGGCGGTCGTTATTCGTTAAAAAGTTATGAACAAAAAAAGGTTACCAAAACACAACATTTAAAGCAGTAAATTGTTGATAAATTGAAGTTTTTGTTAAAGCAGAGAATACTTTATTATAGGTTAGTGACGCGCTTTAAACAGTTAAATACTTTTAAGTAATTTGTTGTTAGTGCGAGGAATTCGTAAAATTTCATTTTTAGACAGTTCAACAAGTTATTTGTACGAAAACCTATCGTATACTGGCTCATTTTCGAAGAGTACAGTTTGAAATTTGTAAGAAATATCAACAACAGTAAAAAGGATATTCAAGGACAACCTACGAGTATGCTTACAAACAAAGCTTCACATGAGATTCACCTGTATGCAGCTCTTGGTATTCTCAGCTTTAAATAACTTTCCTTTCAATACACCAACAATTCACTGCTTTAAATAATTCTCCCCACCAAAAAAAAAATTTTTTTTTGGTACATACTTGTAAAGCGCGTCACTAACCTATAGGTTAGTGGCGCGCTTTACAAGTGTGTGTGCTTTATATGTGCTTCAACTTAGAAAGCACATACTTTTAAAGCGCGTCACTAACTTATAGGTTAGTGACGCGCTTTAAAAGTATGTGCTTTGTAAGTTGAAGCACATACTCTCTATTCTCTGCTTTAAATAACTTTCTTTTCAATATACCAACAATTCACTGCTTTAAATAATTTTCCTTCGTTCATACATGTACTATTTCCACATAAATATCATTCATTTATGTCTATTAGTACTCAAAATTTACTATTAGTACTACATTTTTCAAACTTTTTTTGTTAATAACTTTTTAACGAATAACGACCGCCGGCTAAAAACTTCTGAAGGTCACTTAGGAGGGT
Source organism: Harpagoxenus sublaevis (assembly GCA_030770355.1). NCBI lineage: Eukaryota > Metazoa > Arthropoda > Insecta > Hymenoptera > Formicidae > Harpagoxenus > Harpagoxenus sublaevis. The sequence continues at coordinate 103,740 of JASTWR010000443.1, forward strand.
GACCTTGACAACATATGTCAAGGTCAAGGTCATCGGAGGGTGGTCCGTATTACTAAATAATTACCAAAACCATAAACCTTTTGTATAAAACTCTTTTTCATACGCCTTATATTTTCGAAGATATTCGCTAAAAATTATAAAATCCGTTATTTTCAAGGGGTTGTTTCAACCCTTAAACGTCGAGATAAGCCCCCAAAAAAATAGGAGTCTAATATTTTTTGATGCTCTACAACATATCCAAAGCTCATCCAAATCGGGTAGGGACACTTCCGACCGTTCCCTTGTTAGCAGTACTCAGTTTACTGGCAGCAGCTGTTTAGAGAGGTTCACAGTAGGGGTGGGGTACTGCAGTACCCCACCCTTACTGTGGGATACTGCGGACCCCACTCCATACGAACGGTAACGTGTGACAATAGTTATATTGTTGAAATTGAAATTTTAACAATATAAGCATTTTATTCTCTTTTCTAAGCCTAGAACAACATTGAAAATAATTTTCATAACTAAATATAAAAAAAATCAATGAGTAAGGAGACATTTTTTATGCTGGGGTTTTTTTAGACCCCATGTGTCATTTACGAGATTTTTCAGAGGTGTGGCATTTAAGGGTTAATTTTGAGATATCGGGCTATTTCTAATTTTATTAGATTTTTCAGTCTTTTCTACTAATATTTCATATATAATTCTTTAAAATTTGATTGACATTTCAAATTTCGGAGAATTCGTACATACATAGAAGCTTTATGAAGCTGAGTATAATCAACCAAATCTTAAAGAATTATATATGAAATAGGGGTAGAAAAGACTAAAGAAAATAATATAATTAGAAAAATTGCCAATAATTAATACTAAATTGTCAAAAAACATCAATTTGTGAAAAATCTCAATTATTGAGACTTGAGATGTAGCCCTTAAAGGTTAAAATTTTAAAATATTCGCAATGTTTCTAATTCTATTATATTCTTCAGTCTTTTCTACCCCTATTTTATATATAATTCGTTAAGATTTGGTTAATTAGTTCTTGAGTTATAGAAATTTCGGCAAATTTGGCACATACATACATACATACGGCCATTTTTAAAAATTGAGATTTTTCGACGTTTTAGAACATTGTGGGCATTCAGGAGCGCAACTGCTCACTGAGCGCTCAGTGAGCTCTTGCATCTGATTGGGATATTCCTTTAGATCTAAAAATTTACGCCTATCAGATGCAAGAGCTCACTGAGCGCTCAGTGAGCGGTTGCGCTCTTGAATGCCCCCATTCTGAACACATTGGCATCAAAAACTAAAAAACAATTTTTTCTTTGGTCTTTTCTACCCCTATTTCATATATTTTTCTTCAATATTTGGTTGATTAGACCTAGTTTTATATGCGATCAAAGGTCCATATACGAAGTTTATGAAAACAAAGCTTCCTCTATGAGGAAGCAAAATAAAAATAATATGATAGCCGGTTTTTGCTGACATTATCTCTCAATATTTGCATCCGTGTGCTCACGTATTAGTGTTTGTACTTTATACATGGACGCTACTTACATATGCGATGTAAGAGAGACAAAGATGGAATGATGCTCTCTTCTTGTCAAGCAGTCAGTATGTTACCACGAAAATTTCCCCAGCTTCTTAGATCTAGTGAGAACCGTATCGGATTCGTAATAACAAGATTTTAGCCAAAATATCGAATGAATCTTATTCAATTTAGGATATTCTTAATCAGTAAGTTCATCTGTAGTGCGCTAAAGAGCCCGATTTTGCATTTTTGTTTTTAAAAATTTATAATAAATTAAATACGGACTCGCGGCTAACCCAACCTTACCCGTTGCTAGCTGCCCACATTCCCCCAAGTTTATTAAAAATTTTTATTTTTACCTTTTTTTCATAAAATAGCTCTTTAGCGCACTACAGATGAGCTTACTGATTAAGAATATCGTAAATTGAATAAGATTCATTCGGTATTTTGGCTAAAATCTTGTTATTACAAATCCGTAATTCCAGGCCGGCCGATAGACGTCTCCACCGTGTCTCCTGCCGACCCTTAATAGTCGCATCCTTTTTCAATGCACGTCCATTGAAAAAGGATGCGACTATGAATTCTATTCCTTGTTCCTTAAGCCTTGTGTCCACGATCCGAGAACTCGGTCCGAGTTTCGGTTTAAGCCAATCAACTTGCAGCTCTTACAGAAAGGTAGCAGTTTCATTGGCTTAAACCGAAACTCGGACCGAGTTCTCGGATCGTGGACACAAGGCTTTATTCCTCGCATTGTGTCTGAGCCCTAATGTAATAAGAGTTTATCAAAACGAAACGTGCTTAAACTATTTCCCATTTATTTATCAGATCGGCTACATTTCACGTGCAAAAATATAGGTAAGTGTAAAATGCAAATTTAATTCTGAACTTAATAAAAAATATTCTTGCAATAAAAGAGATATAGATTGCAAAAATAGAGGTAACTTAAAGTTGTATTTGAACAATTACATCAAATTATAGATCTATGAAATATAGAAATAAACTTGTATGTATGTTGCATATGAGATACAACCATATATTACAGTCCCGCCATCTATTTGAAGTTTGCGCTGGCGACTCTCGTTCGGGCCAGAGTCCTAGGGTGCGTTCCGAGTTACGCATGAATAGAGTCCCTCTAATCAGAGTCGCGACAAAACGACAGTTGGCAGCACTTTGTGGCAAAATTCTGCGAGTGAGATAGATAGACTCTAAGGGTGCGTTCCACTTAACGCTCGCAACGCTTACAGAATTATTTCATCCTTGTTGTTTGTCAAATGTTAAACAAGGACGAATGATGCTCACGAGCGTTGTGAGCGTTAAGTGGAACGCACCTTTCGTGAGATAGAAATATACATCAACGAACACATGACAGTGCTGCGTATCAGAGGAGGTGTCCGTACGTGTATTAATTATTATCCGAGAACAATTGTGCAGAATGGGTGGGTGTGCTGCGTATTTTGTTAATTTCTTGTAGACGAGTATCAATAACGTGTTGCAGTCAAACCTTGCAGATTTGCAATGTAATATAATAAACACTGCGGAGTGTATTACAGTAAATAATCATGGTAAAGAAGAGCAAGTGAGTATTTATATAGATACATTAATATTGTAAAGAGGTGAAAATATATGTATACTTATTTACATATCACTTATTTACACGTATTTTGTCAATTTGTTGCAGACAAGTATCAATAACGTGTTGCCAAACATTGAAGATTTGCAATGTGATACAATGAAGAACATCGAGGAGTGTATTACAGTAAATGACATTCCAGAATGTAATACAGAGAGCGACATTATAGATGCTGTACAGTGTAATATAGAAAATGACACGGCGGAATATACGACAGTATTGACGACATCTACCTCTGATACATGTCTTTCTGAATCTGCAAAACCAAAGGAACAAACAGAAAAATGTGAAGAAGTAATTAAAAAACAAAAGCTGCATATGATAAGAATGCATAATAGTGTTTTAAAACACAAAGTGTCTTAATGCAATAAATTATACGATTATAGTATTTTTGTTCTTTCTTTTTCTTTTTCCTTTTATTTCCTTACTTAAACTGTTTATTCTTTACACGTTTTTTGTATACAGACCAAATTCTTATATATTTATTGCTTTTAGTCTACGTATATTTTTAATTTTTATTGAGATTTTACTGTTACTGCCATTTCCATAATTTAAATATCGGCGGGAGTTGCCACAAATCCTGGACCAATCAAAAGTTGCTCTCTCGTGTCGCGACTTTGATTAGAGGGACTCTACGCATGAAGCGCGTAGACTGCATAGAAAGTCGTTCCGATTTAACCAATGCGCGCATTGGGAGCGCTTTGATAGTGCTAAGGATTCCCTAGATTGTACTAAACGTCCTGAATTCTTAAGCTATATTCACACAAACTTGCATAGCCGCATAAACATATGCATAAGGAAATGGATTGGTCCGGCACTCGTATATGGACTTATGCACTCGTATATGGACCAATCAACTTTCTTATGCTTATGTTTATGCGCTATGCAAATTTGTCTGGGTATAGCTTTAAGGCCATCACACACAAAATGCCTAACGTCGCATAAGCATAGCATAAGACCGCTGGACCAATAAGCATCTTATGTAAATTAATATGGCGACTTTATGCTGGATGCTCATTGGCCCATCGGTCTTATGCTATGCTTATGCTACGCTATGCATTTTGTGTGTGATGGCCTTTAGCACTCCTCCCAGCGCATTGACTGCTTCTATTTCGACTTGAGGCAGTTGATGCGTCTGATGCGTTTATGCGTCTATGCGCTTCTTGTGTAATTCGGAACGAACAACAGATGAGTCAGCCATGGGATTCGTATGATGTTAACCAACACTTTTTTAAAAAAATTAGGTGTGAAATCGATTATATTTCGTTTGTAGATTATTGTAATACATTTATTTTCGTTTGTTAGTTTATAATTAATTTTTAATAATTATTTAATTATGGACCATGAAACTAGCCATGTATTATGAAATTAAAAAAAAAAATAGGTCTGAAATCGATTGTATTTCGTTTGTAGGTTTTTGTAGTGCATCCATTTTTGTTTGTTAATCCATAATTAATTTTTAATTAAATGTTTAAAGTGTCAGTCGTCGGCTAACATAATATGATACATCAAACATATTATAAAATAAAAAAGCTTTTTTGTAGTTAATTGTATTTTGTTTGTAGAGTTTAATAGTGAAGTTAAGAAGTTTTGTAGTCTCTTCAAATTGTTTGTAATTAATAAATACATTTGTGGAACTATGTAGCTACCCGGTAATCAATCTGTAGAAACCAGGGTCCCTATTCTTGAAAAATATCGCATACAATATCGTATGCGATATTATGGCATTTTTGAATGAACTCATTCAAGAATACCATTTTTATCGTATGCGATATCTAGGGTCCTCGTTTCAAGAATAGGGTCCCAGGCATTGCAGTCAACTCTCCAACGACTCTAACATGAAAGATCTCCGGAACGCCAGCGTCGTTTCTAGATTTTTCGGGTAGCTACATAGTTCCACAAATATATTTATTGATTATAAACAATTTGAAGAGACTACAAAACTTCTTAACCACTACAAACAAAATATATTTTCTTAACTTCTTGATTTTACTATACAAAACTCTTCAACAAAATATTTTTTTTTTTAGAGTTTTGTAGTGAAGTTAAGAAAAGTGTAGTCTCTTCAAATTGTTTATAATTAATAAATACTATTTGTGGAACTATATGTAGCTTCCCAACAATCAGAGATCTAGAAACGACGTTAGCGCTCCGGAGATCTTTACATATAGCTCCAAAAATGTATTTATTAATTATAAACAATTTTTGAAGAGACTACAAAACTTCTTAACCTTACTATAAAAAAAAAATACATCTAACTACAAAAGAGCTTTTTCATTGTATAATCTGTTTGATGTATTATATGATGTTAGCCGACGACTGACACTTTAAACATTTAATTAATTAAAGTGTGCTAGTAGAAACTTGCACATTGCTTCCTCACTGTTTTTAAGTGTGCAAGTAGAAACATGCACATTGCTTTGTCATAGTTTTTAAGCGAGCAAGTAGAAATTTGTACATTGTTTTGTCATAGTTTTTAAGTGAGCAAGTAGAAACTTGCACATTGCTTTCTCATAGTTTTTAAGTATACAAATTAGAAACTTGCACATTACATCCTCACAATTTTTAAGTATGCAAATTATAAAATTGCATATTGCTTAATCAACATTTTATTTCGCTCATAAAGCTTGCTCTATGAGGAAACCAAATTTTTTCTTTGATGTATAATTATTAGTGAATATTTCAATTTGGCTTCCTCATAGAGGAAGCTTCATGAGCGAAATAAAATGTTGATTAAGCAATATGCAATTTTATAATTTGCATACTTAAAAATTGTGAGGATGTAATGTGCAAGTTTCTAATTTGTATACTTAAAAACTATGAGAAAGCAATGTGCAAGTTTCTACTTGCTCACTTAAAAACTATGACAAAACAATGTACAAATTTCTACTTGCTCGCTTAAAAACTATGACAAAGCAATGTGCATGTTTCTACTTGCACACTTAAAAACAGTGAGGAAGCAATGTGCAAGTTTCTACTAGCACACTTTACAACTATGAGGAAGCAATGTGCAAGTTTCTACTTGCACACTTTAAAACTATAAGGAAGCAATGTGCAAGTTTCTACTTGCACACTTAAAAACTATGAGGAAGCAATGTGCAAGTTTCTACTTGCACACTTAAAAACTATGAGGAAGCAATGTGCAAGTTTCTACTTGCACATTTTAAAACTATGAGGAAGCAATGTGCAAGTTTCTACTTGCACACTTAAAAACTACGAGGAAGCAATGTGCAAGTTTCTACTTGCACACTTCAAAACTATGAGGAAGCAATGTGCAAGTTTCTACTTGCACACTTAAAAACTATGAGGAGTTATTGACAATTTTAACCGTTTTCTTTTAAGTAAGGTTTTTGTAAATTTTAATTATGGTTTTATAAAAAACCAGTATTTTTCTGAAAATTTGATTGCTTCAAACTCTTAATAAAATCATAATTCTTTAAAACTCTCAAATCATAATTTAAATCGACTAAACGAAAAAGTGTTTTAAAAACGTCTCAACAAGGGCTACAAGAATATGCAATAACGTGTAAACACTAAGTTGTTAGGATTGTTTTGCCAACCTAAGATAAATTTATGAAATTAATTTGCGCCGGCAGTGCGACTGCACTCAGTACACCAAATGCACCGCTGGTAATATTTCGTTGCTCTAATGGATATTGAGACTTGAAATGTAGCCCTTAAAGATTGAAATTTTAAAATATGCTCTAATTTCCACAAATTTTGAGATATCGGGCTATTTCTAATTTTCTTTTATTTTTCAGTCCATTTTACCCCTATTTCATATATAATTCTTTAAAATTTTGTTGATTAGTTATATTCTTCAGTCTTTTCTACCCCTATTTCATATATAATTTGTTAAGATTTAAATGTTGCTCTAATTTCCATTAATTTTGAGATATCGTGCTATTTCTAATTTTCTTTTATTTTTCAGTTCATTTTACCCCTATTTCATGTATAATTTTTTAAAATTTTGTTGATTAGTTATATTCTTCAGTCTTTTCTACCCCTATTTCATATATAATTCGTTAAGATTTAAATGTTGCTCTAATTTCCATTAATTTTGAGATATCGTGCTATTTCTAATTTTATTATATTTTTCAGTCTTTTCTACCTCTATTTCATATATAATTCTTTAAAAATTGATTGATCAGTTCTCGTGTTACACACATTTCAAATTTCGGAGAATTCGTACATACATAGAAGCTTTATAAAACTGGGTCTAATCAACCAAATCTTAAAGAGTTATATATGAAATAGGGGTAGAAAAGACTGAAGAATATAATAGAATTTGTTTTACTTTTTAATTATTGTCATTAATAAGTTTTATTTACATAAATACGGACTAAAGATTTTATGTTTAGTATTAATAAAATAACTAGCTGGTTACTCGGGCTTCGCCCGTGGGTCGTTTTTCTTCAAACGACTTTCCTGACAGCACACGATATCCATTGGACGGAGTCCATTTGAAGTCCAGGAACTTCAAATGGACTCTAATGGACGTCCATAAAATATCGTGTGCTGTCGGGGTTCATTTGTGTTTCAATATTCATATTGTGGACAAACATAAGGAGTGTGTCGGGTGGTTGATTTAAAGGTGGTAGTTTAACTTTTCCGTTTGAACAACACATTCCAGGTGCTTAAGTTTTAAACTTTTTTGCTTTACAATGATCACATGTTGCATCCATTTTCCCAAGTATTACTCTCGCAAAAAATTGATATTCGTAATTTGGATCATAACTAAATGCCTCTAATTTCAAATCGGACCGCATAAATGTTTTCCTTAATTGAACATGTCGTAACCGGTCTTCTTCTACTCGAGTTTCACGCTATTGAGTCATTTCTGCTTTTCAGATATTTCACTTACCGATCAGCGATTTCATCCCTTGGTTTTTGCCGGGCGTTTTTTCGGGAATTTCGAGATTGTTTGCTCGCATGTAACATAATTTGTTGTCTTCCGTAAATACCACATACTTACAATATTTTCTGTAAAACCTATTGCGAAAGTTCAATTTGAGGTTGAAATTAAATTTAAATAAGAAATAGTATTCAACAAATACTGTAATCATCCCTTGGTTTTCCTGGGCGTATTTTCAGGAATTTCGAGATTGTTCGCTTGCGATGTACACAAAACTTCGATATTTCACTTAAAAAATGTCCGGGAAAACCAAGGGATAAAATCGGTAATCGGTAAGTGAAATATCGAAGTTCTGTACGTACATCGCAAGCGAGCATTCTTGAAATTCCTGAAAAAACGCCCGGGAAAACCAAAGAATAAAGTAGCTGATCGGTAAGTGAATAATCGAGGTTCCGTAGTAGCCTATGTTTTGCGCAAGGATGTAAAAAGTAACTGTGCAAAAATTCGTCCAGATCGATCGAATAGTTTAAGAGTGTATAAAGAACAGACAGACTTAAAAAACGCCCGGGAAAACAAAGGGATAAAATCGGTAATCGGTAAGTGAAATATCGAAGTTCTGTGCGCACATCGCGAGCGGGCAATCTCGAAATTCCCGAAAAAACGCCCGGGAAAACCAAGGAATAAAGTTGCTGATCGGTAAGTGAATAATCGAGGTTCCGTAGTAGACTATGTTTTGCGCAAGGATGTAAAGAGTAACTGTGCAAAAGTTTGTCCAGATCGGTCGAATAGTTTAAGAGTGTATAAAGAACAGACATACATACTGACATACAGACATTCTATTTTATATAGATAGATAGAAAATTCGTTAAGACTTAAATGTTGCTCTAATTTCCATTAATTTTGAGATATCGGGCTATTTCTAATTTTATTAGATTTTTCAGTCTTTTCTACCCCTATTTCATATATAATTTCTTTAAAATTTGATTGACATTTTACATTTCGGAGAATTCGTACATACATAGAAGCTTTATGAAGCTGAGTCTAATCAACCAAATCTTAAAGAATTATATATGAAATAGGGGTAGAAAAGACTAAAGAATATAATAGAATTAGAAAAGTTGCCAATAATTAATACTAAATTGTCAAAAAACATCAATTTGTGAAAAATCTCAATTATTGAGACTTGAGATGTAGCCCTTAAAGTTTAAAATTTTAAAATATTCGCAATTTTTTTAATTCTATTATATTCTTCAGTCTCTTCTACTCCTATTTCATATATAATTGGTTAAGATTTTGTTGATCAGTTCTGCAGTTATACAAATTTCGGTAAATTTGGCACATACAGACAGACAGACAGACAGACAGACAGACAGACATACAAACATACACACATACCGACATTTTGATTCCTCATAGAGGAAGCTTTGTTTTCGTAAAAAAATTTTTTTTTTAGTTGCCGCTGCCAATGTGTTCAGAATGTTCTAAAACGTCGAAAAATCGCCATTTTAAAAAATGTCGGTATGTGTGTATGTCTGTCTGTCTGTCTGTCTGTCTGTCTGTCTGTCTGTCTGTCTGTATGTGCCAAATTTACCGAAATTTCTATAACTGCAGAACTGATCAACAAAATCTTAACCAATTATATATGAAATAGGGGTAGAAAAGACTAAAGAATATAATAGAATTAAAAAAATTGCGAATATTTTAAAATTTTAACCTTTAAGGGCTACATCTCAAGTCTCAATAATTGAGATTTTTCACAAATTGATGTTTTTTGACAATTTAGTATTAATTATTGGCAACTTTTCTAATTCTATTATATTCTTCAGTCTTTTCTACCCCTATTTCATATATAATTCTTTAAGATTTGGTTGATTAGACTCAGCTTCATAAAGCTTCTATGTATGTACGAATTCTCCGAAATTTAAAATGTCAATCAAATTTTAAAGAAACTATATATGAAATAGGGGTAGAAAAGACTGAAAAATCTAATAAAATTAGAAATAGCCCGATATCTCAAAATTAATGGAAATTAGAGCAACATTTAAGTCTTAACGAATTTTCTATCTATCTATATAAAATAGAATGTCTGTATGTCAGTATGTATGTCTGTTCTTTATACACTCTTAAACTATTCGACCGATCTGGACAAACTTTTGCACAGTTACTCTTTACATCCTTGCGCAAAACATAGTCTACTACGGAACCTCGATTATTCACTTACCGATCAGCAACTTTATTCCTTGGTTTTTCCGGGCGTTTTTTCGGGAATTTCGAGATTGCCCGCTCGCGATGTGCGCACAGAACTTCGATATTTCACTTACCGATTACCGATTTTATCTCTTTGTTTTCCCGGGCGTTTTTTAAGTCTGTCTGTTCTTTATACACTCTTAAACTATTTGATCGATCTGGACGAATTTTTGCACAGTTACTTTTTACATCCTTGCGCAAAACATAGGCTACTACGGAACCTCGATTATTCACTTACCGATCAGCTACTTTATTCTTTGGTTTTCCCGGGCGTTTTTTTAGGAATTTCAAGAATGCTCGCTTGCGATGTACGTACAGAACTTCGATATTTCACTTACCGATTATCGATTTTATCCCTTGGTTTTCCCGGACATTTTTTAAGTGAAATATCGAAGTTCTGTGTACATCGCAAGCGAACAATCTCGAAATTCCTGAAAATACGCCCGGGAAAACCAAGGGATGATTACAGTATTTGTTGAATACTATTTCTTATTTAAATTTAATATCAACCTCAAGTTGAACTTTCGCAATAGGTTTTACAGAAAATATTGTAAGTATGTGGTATTTACGGAAGACAACAAATTATGTTACATGCGAGCAAACAATCTCGAAATTCCCGAAAAAACGCCCGGCAAAAACCAAGGGATGAAGTCGCTGATCGGTAAGTGAAATATCTGAAAAGCAGAAATGACCCAATAGCGTGAAACTCGAGTAGAAGAAGACCGGTTACGACATGTTCAATTAAGGAAAACATTTATGCGGTCCGATTTGAAATTAGAGGCATTTAGTTATGATCCAAATTACGAATATCAATTTTTTTTAAGAAATGTCCCTGGTTGCTCTAACTTATGCAAATATTGAGATGTAAAGCTAAATTTTTTTTTAATCGATAAAGTATTATTTAAGGAATGATGGAATTGAATTTAGCGATAATTGGTAAAGGGCTTCTTTCTTTATAAAATTTTGAATTTTTTAAGAAATGCCTTTGATTGCTCTAACTTTTGTAAGTTTTGGAATATTGGGCTATTTCTAATTTTATTATATTCTTCTGTCTTTTTTACCCCTATTTCATATAAAATTCTTTAAAATTTGGTTGATTAGACTCATGTTTATGTATGGACGGATTCCCCGAAATTTTAAATGTCTTTAACTCAAAAACTAATCAACCAAATCTTAAAGAATTATATATGAAATAAGGGTAGAAAAGACTGAAAAATATAGTAGAATTTAAAAAATAACTAAAATCTTAAAATTTTAACTTTTAAGGGCTACATCCCAAGTCTCAACAATTGAGACTTTTCATAAATTGATATTTTTTGACAATGTAGTATTAATTATTAGCAATTTTTTTGATTCTAATATATTTTTCAGTTTTTTCTACCCCTATTTCATATATAATTCATTATGGTTTGGTTGATTAGACCCAGCTTTATAAAGCTTCGATATATGTACAAATTCTCCAAAATTTCAAATGAGAAAAAGAAAGAGAGAGAGAGAGAGAAAGAGAGAGAGGGCGAAAGAGCGCTCTATTGCAAAAGCATTGATCGTTTTTTATATAAAACTGACGTAAGTGTCTAGCCTAACATCAGCCAATGTATGCCAAGAAGCCTAAAGTGCGTTCAGTTTCATTGGGAAACGATCAGTGTTTCGCAGAAGGGCGGCCTTTTGCAAAAAGGCGTCTTTTTGCAAAAAGGCTAATTTTTTAATTGCAGTTAGAACATCTCAAGTCTTAATAATTGAGACTTCAAAAAATGATTTTTTAAGATAATAAAAACTAGTAGAAACTTGCACATTGCTTCCTCATAGTTTTTAAGTGAGCAAGTAGAAACTTGCATATTGTTTTCTCATAGTTTTTAAGTGAGCCAGTAGAAACTTGCACATTGCTTTCTCATAGTTTTTAGTGAGCCAGTAGAAACTTGCACATTGCTTTCTCATAGTTTTTAAGTGAGCCAGTAGAAACTTGCACATTGCTTTTTCATAGCTTTTAAGTGTGCAAGTAGAAACTTGCACATTGCTTCCTCATAGCTTTAAAGTGTGCAAGTAGAAACTTGCACATTGCTTCCTCATAGCTTTAAAGTGTGCAAGTTGAAACTTGCACATTGCTTCCTCATTGCTTTAAAGTGTGCAAGTAGAAACTTGCACATTGCTTCCTCATAGTTTTTAAGTGTGCAAGTAGAAACTTGCACATTGCTTCCTCATAGTTTTTAAGTGAGCAAGTAAAAACTTGCACATTGTTTTTTCATAGTTTTTAAGTGAGCCAGTAGAAACTTGCACATTGCTTACTCATAGTTTTTAAGTGTGCCAGTAGAAACTTGCACATTGCTTTCTCATAGTTTTTAAGTGAGCCAGTAGAAACTTGCACATTGCTTTCTCATAATTTTTAAGTGAGCAAGTAGAAACTTGCACATTACTTAATCAACATTTTATTTCGCTTATAAAGCTTCCTCTATGATGAAGCCAAATTAAAGAATATTTATTAATAATTGTACATTAAATAAAAAATAAGCTTCCTCATAGAGGAAGCTTTATAAGCGAAATAAAATGTTGATTAAGTAATGTGCAAGTTTCTACTTGCTCACTTAAAAATTATGAGAAAGCAATGTGCAAGTTTCTACTGGCTCACTTAAAAACTATGAGAAAGCAATGTGCAAGTTTCTACTGGCTCACTTAAAAACTATGAGTAAGCAATGTGCAAGTTTCTACTGGCTCACTTAAAAACTATGAGAAAACAATGTGCAAGTTTCTACTTGCTCACTTTTTAAAATGGCGATTTTTCGACGTTTTAGAACATTCTGAACACATTGGCAGCGGCAACTAAAAAAAAATTTTTTTTACGAAAACAAAGCTTCCTCTATGAGGAAGCAATTAAATGGACTTACAAACAAAAATAAATGCAACAGCTTGCGAGTTAAATAAATGTTCCGGTAGATAAATTTGGCGTCGCTAATTGAAATATCTCGATTATATCATCGCGTTCATGTCGTATTTCCCTTCTTTTGTCTTTCTGGGAACAGGTGTAAGCTCAACAGTTCCTTTTTTTTTTGTTCTATGATTCTTTCTTTCCGTGTTCCAATTTTTGTTATGGTAAACGCATATTATAGTGACTTGTGTTGTTTTATCTATCTTTATATATGTCATCTTAACCTGGCCTTGAGATATGATGGGGACTAATGTGTTGAATTGAGAATTAAAAAATTGCAATGTGTTAAAGTAAATGCCTCAGTCAGGACTACAGGTTTCGCGGCCGTAATGTTATTTGTGAAATTAGAGCAATTAAGGTGACTCTAAATTAGTTTTTTCCTCGACAAGTTCTGGAAAATTATTCGCTTACGACGTTGAGGTTTGAGAAGGGAGAATGTAACAGTATAATTATATTCCCCTCAACATCGACGCGATCCGACTCGTCGGGAGTTCTTTTGGCGTATCTGTAACATTATTATATTGTATAAATATGTTATGTTGATGCTTAGAATGACTCAGGCAAACAGGAAACGTATTATTTCGAAAACCTTAGAGACGAGATACAGTATAAAGAAACTATCGGTGGGAATGAACGATCCGTGTCAGCAATTGTAAGAGCGAGGAGAGGACAGCGATATCAGCCACACTCAGACTCAGCTCATAAGGCGGACAAGGACGCCAAACCAGCTGTCGCCGGAGAAAGCCGGGAAATTGACGGGGCTGCCCGAATATCATTAGGCCCACCGGCGAAATTAATGAGACGCGCACGCGCCAGCTATCAAAGCGGCCTAAGCCGGGCCTTCGCCGGAGCACCGGATTGCCGGAAAACTCACTCTCCGGAAAACCGTGCTAGCGTCACCATATCTGAAATTCCGGGAGTCGTTCCCCCGAGTAGTCGGACCGCTGTTCCTCATTGAATTGTGAGATACTAAATGCTGTACTTCGTCATTGAAATATATTAATTATTAAGTATATAACCACAAGAATTTGTCGAGAAGTTCCTGTCGGCAACTGTGAGTATTATAATAAATCTGTATTCGCTTGCCTGAGTCATAATTATATAATTTAACCATATAACCTTAAATATGTGAATTATTAATAAGCGAAAGTCTAATTTAGTCATATCTAAGGGCCCCTCCGACCATCCACCCCTGAGTTTTGTGTATACCCTTTTGCTAATTTTGTAAAAATTGGCTGGCGCCCTGTAAACGTTTCTTTTGTAAACTTAGAGCCCCGACGGTTACGGACCCGGCTGCGTCGGGTGAAGGCTGTAATATGTATAACTAATAAATTATAAATATAATTAACGATAATACATTGGTAATAATTAATAAAATAAAACAGCCTGTCTCAACAAAAATAAAATCAAAAATTAAACGTAACTAATGTCTGTTTATTAACCAAAAATGTTTATCCACTTCTAAAAAGGTGTCTCATCGACGTTTGTTGACGTTTTGCACGGCGTTCACATTTTCAATTCGCATTAACGCACAGAGCGCGCAGGAAACCGTTCCGAATAATTAAAGCGCTTCATGCGCATTGACAAAACGGAACGATTTCGAAGCGCTGCGCAACAGTAATGCAGTGTATGCGTTTCATGCGCAACTCGGAACGGACCCCTAGATAATCAGAGATGCGACATTGAGAGGCATAGTCTGATTGGCGCCTAATCACGTGGTTATAACGCCATTTTGCTTCCCTATAATTGCATTTTATTGACAATCAGTGGTACGTATAATGCACATTTGTATAATGTTAATGGCAATTTATTGGTGAAAACAATAATAGAAAAATATCTACAGTGATTTTATTTAGGAAACACTTACTCTTCCCCCTTCTTCTCCTTGCAACTTAACCTCACTCTGTCAATTTCTCTCACTTAAGGCTATAATACACAAAATGCATAGCGTAGCATAAGCATAGCATAAGACCGTTGGACCAATGAGCATCCAACATAAAGTCGCCATATTAATTTACATAAGATGCTCATTGGTCCAGCGGTCTTATGCTATGCTTATGCGACGTTATGCATTTTGTGTGTGATGGCCTTTATAAGTACTCATAATGGAAGCAACATGGCGGATAATCGCGATTAGATCGCGATAGCTCGATATATCGATCGTCAATGTCGCATCTCTAATTATCTAGGACTCTAGGTTGGGCTCGCGCGTCGATAGATCGATCCCCCGGTTTCCGGTCGCTCGCTGACTGACGACTCTTCGAGCCGGTCGCTAGTCGCCAGTTCCCTGCTTGTATATCGTAGTCAAAAAATAAATATACTCTTGTGTGTTATTCGCTTCGTGCATGAAAACACGTGGCGCCGCGTGACGGTTAAATGTAATACTTAGACTGAAACAATTTATGAAACGTGTATAAAGAGAATTAAAACAAAATCGTTTTTTAATGCACTATAATAATTATACAATCTAAATATTGCAAGTACCTATTATAATTTTGTGTAATTATTAATACTATGATTTTTATGTCATAAAATATGTTAAATATTGACCTGTAAACTGAGAAAAATATTATCTTAACCAATAACAATTTCTTGTATTTTTCTTCTTAGAGACTGATAATTAAGTGTTCAAAATGAATATAATTTTGAGAACAGAGTTTAAAGAGATTACTTATTCAATTGATTATCATCCTCAAGCCATTATAAAAGGGAAAAAATTAGCTGTATCTCATGTTAAAAGAGTCGAAGAAAGATATACAAATGACACTGGTATTTTGATAACAGGTAGTGTTGTACGTCAAACTTCTGTCACTTTACACCCCTACAGAGTTAGTTTGGAGGTAAATATTGGTTTAATAACTCAATTTATATTTTTTATAACTAATTAATTGTTTTTTAGTTGGATAACAATCGTCATGTACTTCATGTTTCTTGTAACTGTGTGTCAAGTACAGGAAAGAAATGCAAACATATTTATGCTTTAATATGGTACGTAAACTCTGATAGAAGTGCAACAAAAACATCTATACATCAAGAATGGAGAAAACCTTCAGATTATCAATTAGGTAAAGATATGTACTCCAAGCCACTAGAAGTTTCCAAAGAATTCAAGAAATAGCTGTATTACAAGGAAAAAGCAATAATTCCTTTTAATCTGCAGATATCAGATATAAAAAGTGATTGTGCATTGTTAAGAATTTTACAGGCAAGTAATATAACAGAAATTCAAACTATTGTAAAACAAATTATAATAGTTATTTTGGACAATGTTATGAAAAAATTTAATGATAAGCAAATAACAGAAACAATTATAAAATTAATAAATTTATCTAAACATAATATAATTTACTATGGCACAACAAACATTGTGATAGATGTTAATTTAAATAACTTTTATAATATAAATGTGAGACTTACGGATGATCAAATATTAGATTTGTGCATAAGAACCAAAGATCAAAGTGAATGCAAAGAATGGTTTGATGCAAGATGTGCAAGAATAAGTGCGAGTACTAAAGCACACAGTATAAAATGTAACAAAAGAAAAGATAAAAATAAATTAGCGACTGAGCTTCTTAAACCTAAAGATTTGAAAGTAGCCTCTTTAGAATATGGAAAGAAAAATGAAAAAAGAGCTATATGTAATTATATTAATAAATACAATAAAAATGTTCAAATAGTAGGTGTATTTGTAAATCCACTTCAACCATGGCTTTGTGCAAGTATTGATGACATTGTGATTGATGCGAATAATTTAAAAATTTTAGAAATAAAATGTCCTTAATCTTGTAGTAATAAGCCAATTTTTGATACAACAAAAAATACATTTAATGTATCTTCCCAGCAAACACAGACGGTTCCTATAATATAACGTAGAAGTAACAACAAAGGTTATGCCTGAGTAATGTATAGATTTATATAATACTGTTTTACATTTTTACAATATAATAAATTATATATCTATTATATTTCTACGTTATTAACTGGTGACAACATAATAACAGAAATATAACCGTGATGAATAATATGTTTTATTGCAATGTTATGAAATGTTACTTTAATATTATATAATATAATAATATTAATTATTTAATGTTTTATTATAAGTGCCAGGTGCTCTCTGTTCGTGAAAAAATAGTGGAAAATAGAAATTTATAGAAGAAAAATTTGTGCAAAATGCATGTGCGTAATTATATATGCCTAATGTGATATAAAGGTAATTATAATTGTACATTTTTTTAATTTTATCTATGGTTGCTTAATTTCCGCTTCCGCTAGTGCCATCGTGCGGCACGATGGCACTAGCGGAAGCGGAAATTAAGCAACCATAGATAAAATTTAAAAAATGTACAATTATAGCTGAGTCAGCTGAGTCACATCGCCATCGATCGCCATAACAACGAGTAGTACGGTGTCGTTAAGATTTTGACAGTGAGGATAATACTGTGACTATATCCCCGATAATATCGGAGGATGAGAACGGGCAAAAGAGAACTCAAGTCATTATACCGACAACAGACAATTTAAAGTGCGACATATGTAATAAAAGCTTCAAAACGTCTTTCCAGTTACTCAGGCATAATAGACTAAAGCACGCTCGTGAGGAGGATATAACTACGAGAAACTTTTCTTGCGACTCGTGTCCTGAAAGGTTAGTTGAAATATTGGTAATTATTTAGAATACACGCTCCACCTCAAATATCGATGAAATTAGGCTTAATCGATTCGTTTTTGCATAAAACGAAAGAATCTGGCAGAAAAATGCGGCGGTCTGCCCTGCGAAGCGAGATATTTAGCGTTAAAGTTGACGACTCTCAGGTTATGAAACTTGTCATACCGACGCGATGTAGCGACTGTGGTAGCGACAGAAACATGCCCCGCGGCCACATGCGCATGCTCTGTCAGCTCTGTGGCCACATGCGCATGCTCCGTGTCTGCACGCGCATGCAAAAGTGCGCGAATTTGAAACGTATGCATATATAAATATGCATAAATATAAATATGTACTTTTCATATACCAACTATTCTCTGCTTTAACAATTATTTCTGCTACAGATATTAAGCGTCGAAGTTAACGAAACAGAAATAATTTGTTAAAGCAGAGACTCGTTGGTATATAAAAAGTACATATTTATATGTACAATAAATAGTTGGTATATAAATATGTATATAAAAGTACATATAAATATGTACTTTTCATATACCAACTATTCTCTGCTTTAACAAATTATTTAACAAATAATTTGTTAAAGCAGAGTTGTTGGTATATGAAATGTACATATTTATATGTACAATGAATGGTTGGTATATAAATATGTACTTTTCATATACCAACTGGTCTCTGCTTTAACAAATCATTTCTGTTTCGTAAACTTCGACGCTTAATATCTGTAGAAGAAATAATTTGTTAAAGCAGAGAATAGTTGGTATATAAAAAGTACATATTTATATTTATGCATTATAAATATGCATACGTTTCAAATTCGCGCACTTTTGCATGCGCGTGCAGACACGGAGCATGCGCATGTGGCCACAGAGCTGACAGAGCATGCGCATGTGGCCGCGGGGCATGTTTCTGTCGCTACCACAGTCGCTACATCGCGTCGGTATGACAGGTTTCATAACCTGAGAGTCGTCAACTTTAACGCTAAATATCTCGCTTCGCAGGGCAGACCGCCGCATTTTTCTGCCAGATTCTTTCGTTTTATGCAAAAACGAATCGATTAAGCCTAATTTCATCGATATTTGAGGTGGAGCGTGTATTCTAAATAATTACCACTTGTTTGAGCTTAATATCGTGTAGAGAATTGATTGGGCTGGTGAGAAGCAACGAATTATTATGGAAAAAACGATGCATTTCACACAAAGATCAACAAATGAAAAGTTTGTGCTGGACGAGTATTGGAAGTGCCTTGACCTCTGTGCTTTCCGGTAAGTTATTATACACGGTGAAAATCCAGCTGTTGTGAATTTAACATATTTTTTAGGTTGAGTATCTATCAATTATTGCTGCGCTACCCCTTTTCTCTTTGTGTTTCATTTTTTTCTGTATGTGTTTCAGGTCCAGATGCCGAGAAAGAATTTTATAAATTGAGACAAAAATTTGGTCGAGAAGCAAGAAAAGAAAAGGATAGCGCCCCGCGATCCGGAGCTGGGGCAGGACAACCAGGATATATTAGTAACTGGCCATTGTATAAAGACTTGGAGTTTTTGAAAGACGTGATTAAACCTAGACGGTAAGATAATTATAGAATATTCTATTGTCTTTGTCAATTTTATTAGTTTCTATTATATAATTGTTACGTGACAATGTCATCTTTTTTGCAGAACAATATCCAACTTTCCGAAGAATATGATTCAGAGGCCAAGTCCATTACCTTCTCCACCTGTAGCACCAGCAAGTCCAGTAACACAAGAGAACAGTCCATCTCCTGGCTCCTCGTTATGGAACTCTGATTTGGAAAACAGCATGTATTCTACAGGTATATTATCTTATTTTCAGTTAACGCATGTAATTAGTGCATTAAATTGTTACTACTTATTTATAATCATTTGTGTGCTCTCTTTTTTACAGACTCTGATGGAGACACTGTTCCGTCTATGAGCCCATCATCTTTGAAACGAACTGTTCCTACACCGGATTACTCTTATATAAAAAAAAAGAAAATGCAGGAAAATGTGGCTTCTACCATAGAGAAGCATTCATCTAATATAACAGCGCTAACAGAGATGGTCAATGAACGTTTGCGTCCTACCCCTAGAACTCAACAAAATCAGTCACAAGATTCTCTATTTCTATCTATCTCAGCAGCACTAGGTACAGTGCCACAAGAAAAACGATTAAAATGTGTAATTGAAGTATTACAGGTCATACAGAAGTATAGCATGGAAAAAGAGAACTTTGAAACTCAGAAGTAGTATGAAAAAGTGAGTTTATTCCAACCTGTTGGTAAACTAATAGTTAAAAGTCATATGTCTTTGTTTTTTCTTTAAATTAGACAAAAATAGACATGATTAAACCAACAGCACTCTACACAGTTTATATAAAAGAAAATATTATTTTTCAATCATATTCGGTTCGATTATTTTATGACACTTCAATAATTCACATTTTGAGTTCTGTATTTTCTTCAATATAAGAAAGCAATATCTATTAATAGATATAAAATTAGTTTTTTGCAATATTAATATAAAATTATTTTTTGCAATCATATATTTTTTTTATAAAATATAAAATATAATACGATGTACTAAGATTATATAATAAGATATTTTTATAATAGATAATAAAATATGATATATTGATATAGTATGGATAATATAAAATATTTAGTATAAGATGTAACAAGATTTAGGATATATTCCTCTCTTAACAATATAATGTGATGTAGTAATAAATATATTTGTTCTACAATGTAATGCTTTCAATAAAAAAAAACTTAATTTCTTAAAAATTGTTTTTATTTCCAAAATAAAATTACTTAATATATAATTTCAACCGAAAATTATATCTAATGCTTTCATATAAGATGATAATTATAGTACATGAAAATTATAGTAAAAATGACAGTATACGATAATTATAGTAATAGCAATAATATGATATATGATAATAAAGGATTATAGTAATAAGATAATTATAGTACATAATAATTATAGTAAGATAATGTTTACGACGGGATAATGTTTCGAACATATTTTACATAAAATATATTATTTACTAAGGAGCGATTAACCCACAGAAGATACATATGTGAATTCTATATGGATGTAATACTTCGAATAGACGTTCTCGTAGAAACTGTGCCGCACCATGAAAAATTTTACTCCTTTGTAAGTGTTTCGTACAAGCTCACGCATGAGCCTAGGCTTGTGATTTAATGAAGGGAGGAAACGACACACGACTTTTAATTGTGAGGGATGGATTATATATTCATATATTCAGTCAGAATATTCACAGTTAAAAATTATTAAACATATTTGAAATAGTTCACATGAAAATAAAATGCAAGTCACATAGTATAGAATAATACTCAGACGAATGATCCTTTCATCGACTGAAACAATTAAGCACAATTCGTCGCTCAACTCATTACATGAATTCTCAATCCTGAATTCTATAACCAGCGGTATTTGTTTCATGTTGCCATAGATTGTACGTAATTTCAATTACGATTGTTCGTCAGATCATAGCTTGCATCATGATAGATTCGGATAAACAGACCATTCGTATGAAACAGATCACATATATAGTAAATGATCACACATAAATAGATAAGCATAATTCATGGAAAATCAATTACATATGAGGGATAGATTGATACGTCGTATATTCCTTTGTAACGTAACGTCCTTCTCCTTCGAATAGCCAATGGCCTTGAATGTAGCTAATCTTGCGATAGAAATATAATCAGATGAAGATCGAGAATGCGAGAGAAGTATTATACCAAATTATACATCATTTGTTTTATGAATATCCTATTTGATAGGATATGTGATAGGAGAGACGTATCAATCTATACGAATAATATATCGTCAATCGCCGTAGTTATGCATAGCTCGCAAAGAAATCAGGCTATATTATACAGCCGACGCTATGAATTCGTGAACGTGCGAAGGAATCTTTATTTTAATCTAACTTGAAAATAGTCTTGAACGCAAGGAAATATCGTAATATGAGTAACGCTGCAAATAATATAAGCAACGCGAGTGTACATTCAGAAAGATTGTTTTGTTTAACAAATGACAATCCGCTTCGTCGACTTGAATTGAGTAATTAAACTTTGTGAATAATAACGAAAGAATGATATATCGGTTGCAACCTTAGAAAAGAATACCATTAAATAACGTTTTACTGAGCTCAGATTTTGACTCCATTTAATGCGTTAAATATGATGTTACGACTATTAGTTTATAGTCGACACTTCTCATTGACAACACTAGCCTCTCATAATCTCTCCAGACATCTCTAATCAAGCTCTCAATAGAGAGATGGGAATATTAATCCGTTACACCACTCAATTGTACTAGTGATTTCCGAAACTCAGCAAGGATCTGTGATTGTCAGAAATCTAAGATTTTACCTCATTACTGTAGAAATCTCTGCTTGCATGATATATTCTTCCTTTAAGAATACATCTCTCTCTATATCGTAGGTCGCTACGCATTTCATATATTTCAATGGCTGCTGTTCCTTCGTTAGATATCACGATGCTGTAATGGCGACCCTTCCTTCATGCATTCACACGCATCGGTGATAGCGTGATCGTTCGCCAGGCCGGTACAGTCCCGTGGCGTATCTCAACTCACATCTATTGGTTGTAGAAATAATCTTCTCGCCACTTGTCAGATATACAGCATCCCAATGTTATTGAAATACGAGATTATAATCGATTCGCTTCCTCAATTATTCTACCGGCACGTCTCATATACGAGAACGCTCTTACTTCACGAAGGACTCGAAAAGGAATGAATGCTCGGTCCGTCGCAGGCTCCCGGCATCCGCTTCTCGCCCGCGTAGCTCCTTTTTTCTAACAACACGTTGCTACGCGACTCGCGCTGAGCGCACCGCGAACATGCATGATGAAACTAGTGTCGCCTTCTCGCGTGACTCGACTTTATTAGGTTGATAAGAACACATTTGTACCGAATGTCATATATACATGATCTCTCCTCCTTCTATTACCTACATTTTAAACATTCCGCCCGCCTTCGTTATTGTAATTGACGAACTAGTTATAGAGTTTCATTATTGATCGGAAGAATACAAAGCTTTGTGATAGGTCTCTGAATCTCCGACACCTGAGTACGAAGAGTGACCACTCTTACATGACCGTCCTTTCCCGGATGTGTCTTAATCACACGACCCAAGGGCCACTTTGATGGAGGGTATCTTTCGTCCACAACTAAAACTGGATAAGTGAGAAACCTTAATTTCTCCTAACGAGATGTGAAGCGCTTATACGCAGCTATAAAGGCTTCCGTAGTGTTGTCTGAGACCAATTCCGAATGTATAGCCGACGTGGAGCAGCAAACCAAGAGAACTATATATGCCTTATATGTTTTAGCTTTCTTTCCTTTCCAAGTTTTTATAGTGATAGGACCTGCATAGTTTACTCCTGTATGTTCAAAAGGGCGAGAAGGTGTTATTCTCTCTGCTGGCAATTGACCCATTATCTGTAGTGCTCTTTCTTTTCGAAACCTGGTACACACAATGCATTTGAGAATGAATGATCGCACTACAATTCGACCCCCTATTATCCAATAGTTGTTTCTTATATATGAAAGCGTATCTTGCACTCCTCCGTGAAGAGAGCGTGCGTGAGCGTCAGCTATAACCAAGGAGGTAAGAGCGGAATCTTTCGGTAAAATAAATGGAAGTTTGGCAAACTCTAATAGTGATGATCGTTCAAGACGACCTCCTACTCATAATAATCCGTCGGAGTCTAGACGAGGAGTGAGCTTCAGTAAGGCATTTGATTTCGGTAAGTCTCGTCCAGCTGACAAGCTGTTAAGTTCATGAGAAAAACAAGCCCGTTGCACAGTCTTTATCCAATATAATTTAGCGTCGTTCAGTTCTGTCACCTAGCAGGTCTCTCTTCTAAATTCTCATCCGCAGAAAGAGAATAAGATTCGTCAGGCCAAGTTGATTTTGGTTGAAGGAGCCAAGAAGGTCCTGTCCACCAAGCTTTAGAATTCAACAGCTGTTGAGGCGTTAAACCTCTTGTCGCTAAGTCGGCTGGGTTGTCCCCACCCGGAATAAACTTCCATACCGCTTGAGGGAGAGTTTTCTGAATAAAACTGACTCGATTTTGAACAAATTCTTTCCACTTAGATGGATGGCCAGGGATCCACGTAAGTGCAACTTGAGAATCTTTGTTTTTGACGCAATAAAGTAAGTCTTAACATCCCCGTTACTGGAAGTTACTCTAAAATATACGACAGCTGCCATAGCTTGTTGCGAAGCATTACTAAAACCGTGTATCTCGATTAGAGAATCAGACTTGAGTCCGATCCATCTGGGAAACTCGAATTTCGGCATATCTCGCAACGTCTCAACGATGGTGATCGGCGACAAAAAACCCATTGAATCAAAAAATCTGGCAATAGTTGACAGTGTAGTACGTTTGGTAACCTTGTTCAATGTAGGAAATTCAAGCGTAAATTGAAATGTATCTGATGAAGCATTCCAGGATAATCCAAGAACGTGAATAATATCATTTTCGTTGAACGAAATAGAATGAGACGTAATTTTCCTATCCGATGGAATATGTTTCAAGATATCTGGATGATTACTCATCCATTTTTTCAACAAGAAACCGCCCGCCATGCACAGACGGTCTAATTGAAAGACTTTCTTTTGAGCCTCTTTTACCGAGTCCGCTCCACCATGAAATTCGTCAACGTATCGACCTTTCAGAACGATAGGAACAGCTAATGGGAATCTATGTCCCTCATCTTTCACTAACTGAATGAGTGCTCGTAAAGCTAAGAAGGGTGAGCACACTAGACCGTAAGTAACAGTTGTAAGTACGAAGATAATGATTTTACCGAATGAATCTAACCAAAGGATTCGCTGAAAATCCCAATCTTCAGGATTCACTCTAATCTGACGGAACATCTTCTCTATATCCGTTATAAACACGTATAGAAAGAGTCGAAACCAAAGAAGCACGTTGAACAAATCAGTTTGCAATTTAGCTCCGGTATGCAGTAAATCATTCAACGCTACGCCCGTAGTTGTAGGACTCGATCCGTTAAATACGACTCTCAATTTTGTTTTCGCGAGATACATTATTTTTGCCATAAAACTCCATCACCGTGTAACATTATTTTGCAAAATAATCCGGATTTTTATGACGATGTTGAGCTCTACTCCTTCTACTCACCCGTCGATAAATGGCCGTGTTAATAATTACCAATGCGATGAACGGGAACATGTAGTACACGACGAAGTACATCCAATGGACGTACAGGGTGACGTAATATTCGTTAAACTTTGTTCTCCCAGCACCCTGTGGTGTGGAAGATAATATGCTAGAGATGGTTCAGGTTGCGAGCTTGGAGCTCTTCTCATATGATCCATCTGCTCGTACTCGATCACGAAGTCCGGATATGCTTCTGAAAACTTTGAATTTGATGTAAGTCGATTAGACAAACTAGTCATTAATCAAAAAGCTTTGTTACTGGAGTTTCCGAGTTTCTTT
Source organism: Harpagoxenus sublaevis (assembly GCA_030770355.1). Classification (NCBI taxonomy): domain Eukaryota; kingdom Metazoa; phylum Arthropoda; class Insecta; order Hymenoptera; family Formicidae; genus Harpagoxenus; species Harpagoxenus sublaevis. Next base: position 129,108 of record JASTWR010000443.1, read on the forward strand.
GGGTCCGATTCAAATGGAAACTTCACAATGTATCTACCATTTAAATCTCTCTTATGAGTGGAAAGGAAATACTCCTCACATTCCTGAGCAAACACTTAATGAAGATTAAAAAGTAGCATTTGAATTATTCAAATTACTTATCTTATGACAGGAGATTGCTATTTTGCACACTTGATCCGGGATTGAATTGAACTTGACAAATCCAGTATCCTGGTTTGTCCAGACCGCGAAGCACACGGTTCTTCATCACAGCAACAATCTCCCGATTGCTAAGTTGTTCGTCCATGTTCTCGTCGAAAATTGTATATACCACTTGAATAATATGGTCACTCAAATCAACATGGGCTACAGTTTGGCTACATGTTTCAATGTCGCTTGATCGATAGATGCATCATGGGTGTCTTGTGGCTTCGAATAAGGCAATTTTGCGTCATGCGCTCACGAGGAGTGCATGTTGTCTCGAATGAGACAAACTCTCTGCTGTGCACTCACGAGGAGTGCATGTTGCTTCGAATGAAGCAAACTCTCTGCTGTGCACTCACGAGGAGTGCATGTTGCTTCGAATGAAGCAAACTCGCAAGCGGTGCACCGTGGCCAGTGGTGCCAAAGAAAAGAAGCGCTTCTGGAACTAATGCACTCTCTGACCTACTTAGTAGGAAGCAGAGATCTCACTGAATACATTCTTGTTCCAGCATCTCGTTACCTTATATGAGCTCTGTACCTACTTAGTAGGAAGCAGAACTTTCCACATGCATCGGTCATAGACCGCTCATCGCTCGACTTCTCGAACGTTCCGTCTCAGAAAGGGAGGATCTCGACGATCCGCCATCTTGGTCGTGGTTGAACATCTCTCATGCAGTTTGGTCAGACCCCAGTCGCATCACGATTCCCGTCGTATTCGGCAGGTTGTTCTAGTGATTGATTCGACGAAGAGCTTATTGCAACTGGTTGCTCTTCACTGAAATTAGCCTTTATCCTTTCTGAAGCTTTCTTCGTTTGAAAGTTCGGCGATGGCCAATAGAATGGCGTCATGCCCTCTACTAAATTTAGTCCAAAGGTCAGTTAGGGAGGACAAGTACCTATCCGCTCTCTGCCTCGTAATTCCCGAGAACCCTTTGGCGACAAAAACAATCATAAGCTTCAGCTATAAATTTTCTCGTCATGCTTTGTTGACCGATACTGTGAATTATCGAATTCATTGTACTGAATTTAGATAACTATTTAACTTGAAAGAAAAGAAAAGAAAAGAAACTCGAAAAGAATCAGGCGGAATGCTTTTCACTTTATCTGTTCTCTAAATCTTCGCGAAACTCGACGTGTCGTTTCCTCAATCCGGATCGGCATTGTAAAGTGACTGAAATACGTATAAATACTTCTTACAAAGTGATTGCTACACTTATCTTTTTATTCAGAATTATCAATTTGTAAACACGAGTCCGGAATTACAAATCCGGTTAACATCCGGAACCAAAGATCCGGCTCGAAGGACCAATGTTTCGTACAAGCTCACGCATGAGCCTAGGCTTGTGATTTAATGAAGGGAGGAAACGACACACGACTTTTAATTGTGAGGGATGGATTATATATTCATATATTCAGTCAGAATATTCACAGTTAAAAATTATTAAACATATTTGAAATAGTTCACATGAAAATAAAATGCAAGTCACATAGTATAGAATAATACTCAGACGAATGATCCTTTCATCGACTGAAACAATTAAGCACAATTCGTCGCTCAACTCATTACATGAATTCTCAATCCTGAATTCTATAACCAGCGGTATTTGTTTCATGTTGCCATAGATTGTACGTAATTTCAATTACGATTGTTCGTCAGATCATAGCTTGCATCATGATAGATTCGGATAAACAGACCATTCGTATGAAACAGATCACATATATAGTAAATGATCACACATAAATAGATAAGCATAATTCATGGAAAATCAATTACATATGAGGGATAGATTGATACGTCGTATATTCCTTTGTAACGTAACGTCCTTCTCCTTCGAATAGCCAATGGCCTTGAATGTAGCTAATCTTGCGATAGAAATATAATCAGATGAAGATCGAGAATGCGAGAGAAGTATTATACCAAATTATACATCATTTGTTTTATGAATATCCTATTTGATAGGATATGTGATAGGAGAGACGTATCAATCTATACGAATAATATATCGTCAATCGCCGTAGTTATGCATAGCTCGCAAAGAAATCAGGCTATATTATACAGCCGACGCTATGAATTCGTGAACGTGCGAAGGAATCTTTATTTTAATCTAACTTGAAAATAGTCTTGAACGCAAGGAAATATCGTAATATGAGTAACGCTGCAAATAATATAAGCAACGCGAGTGTACATTCAGAAAGATTGTTTTGTTTAACAAATGACAATCCGCTTCGTCGACTTGAATTGAGTAATTAAACTTTGTGAATAATAACGAAAGAATGATATATCGGTTGCAACCTTAGAAAAGAATACCATTAAATAACGTTTTACTGAGCTCAGATTTTGACTCCATTTAATGCGTTAAATATGATGTTACGACTATTAGTTTATAGTCGACACTTCTCATTGACAACACTAGCCTCTCATAATCTCTCCAGACATCTCTAATCAAGCTCTCAATAGAGAGATGGGAATATTAATCCGTTACACCACTCAATTGTACTAGTGATTTCCGAAACTCAGCAAGGATCTGTGATTGTCAGAAATCTAAGATTTTACCTCATTACTGTAGAAATCTCTGCTTGCATGATATATTCTTCCTTTAAGAATACATCTCTCTCTATATCGTAGGTCGCTACGCATTTCATATATTTCAATGGCTGCTGTTCCTTCGTTAGATATCACGATGCTGTAATGGCGACCCTTCCTTCATGCATTCACACGCATCGGTGATAGCGTGATCGTTCGCCAGGCCGGTACAGTCCCGTGGCGTATCTCAACTCACATCTATTGGTTGTAGAAATAATCTTCTCGCCACTTGTCAGATATACAGCATCCCAATGTTATTGAAATACGAGATTATAATCGATTCGCTTCCTCAATTATTCTACCGGCACGTCTCATATACGAGAACGCTCTTACTTCACGAAGGACTCGAAAAGGAATGAATGCTCGGTCCGTCGCAGGCTCCCGGCATCCGCTTCTCGCCCGCGTAGCTCCTTTTTTCTAACAACACGTTGCTACGCGACTCGCGCTGAGCGCACCGCGAACATGCATGATGAAACTAGTGTCGCCTTCTCGCGTGACTCGACTTTATTAGGTTGATAAGAACACATTTGTACCGAATGTCATATATACATGATCTCTCCTCCTTCTATTACCTACATTTTAAACAGTAAGAGTGTGGAAATCTTTCGCACATTTATAGCGTCTGTAAACGGCATGGTGTCTCCAATCTTTCCTGAAAATGTATCAAATATGTATAAACATGTCCGTGTTGAACCCAAATATTACCAAGAGTTACCATATTACCTTTACTTGGAAAACATTAAAAGTGTGGCGGATTTATAATAGCACCGCGGAATGCTCGCTAATACTGCCAAGGGGCAGCTTCTTCACCAGCTTCAGAAATAAAGTAGTCGCACAGTGTATTTCAGAGATGAGCAGATGTTCTAGCTGGATTATTGGCACCGACTCGTCCAATCCTATGCAGTCCTGTTTCACTTTCTTCATTCCGCCAAGTTCCAGGAATTGTATTCCCCTCTTCATCTTCTTGGTCTACATAATTAGAAGGGCAGTAGCTACGACGCTGAGGTGCCTCCTTACTTTCCTCTGTCATTACAAAATTATGCAGGCAAACCAAGGCTTGAAACATGATTTGTGCATTGTGAGGGTGGTTGCATATGCACCTCCTGAGAATGCGCCATCGAGATACGAGAATGCCGAAAGTGTTCTCTATAACTCTTCGAGCACGGGAGAGTCTATAATTAAAGACTCGTTGTTTATCCTGCAAGGCAGTACGCGGATAAGGCCTCATGAGATAAGACTTGAGCGGAAATGCCTCATCTGCCACAAATACATGAGGAAATTGTATCTGACTTCCGGGCAACATTTTAAGAGGAGGAAGCTTTGCTTCCCCATGCTCCAAAGCATCAGCAAATGCAGAATTATTCCACACTCCTCCATCACTCATAGAACCTGTAATTACATAATATGAATATAATAAGAGAGATGCATAAATACATATAATCCTAAATGGAAATAGACTGAAATAAAAGAAAGGAAAAAAATTGAAATACTGATATATTTACCGTACTGTCCTACATCCGCCCATGTAAATTTGTATGACGCGTCGCAAGAAGCCATCAATACAATGCTGAAGTATTTCTTGTAATTGAAGAACTCGGAACCAGAATTGGGAGGAGCTTGAATCTGCATGTGGCGTCCATCTATGGCCCCAACACAGTTAGGGAACTGCCACTTCGAGTAGAAATCTTCAGCTATTTGCGTCCATAACTCAGGCAAAGGTTCAGGCAGATATAAAGGCTGTACAACTGTCCAAATGGCTTGGCACACTTCATTCACAACTTTGTACATGGTAGATTTACCAATCCGAAACTCCCATGCCTTCGACTTCATACTGTCACCATGTGCGAGAAATCTGTGCAGGTATATATCTTGTTTAAAATAACATCTTGCAAAAAAGAAGGTACCTTTCAAGATCATAAAGCAAAAAAATTACTCACGCAAGAGTGGCTGCAAGTTTGAGTTTTGGAGAAAGTGTCCGTCTCCGGCTTCTTTTTAGAAGAAGGGGACGCACCAAAGATCGCAGAATATTAAATTGTTCAGGCCACATACGGCAATATGAGAAAAACTCCTCATGGTCTGACAACAATAGCTCTGATACGAGGTTAGAATCAAATCCCAATGCATCTCGTCGCCGATTGATTGGGCGCACCCACCATCTTCTTAGCACTTGTCTGGTCACTTTTATATATACAGCACACAATAAATTTACAAATTCGCAATGTAATAGCAGTAATAATAACAACAACTCTGTCTCTGGATCAATCATGGTGAACAACTACACCGTCCATATTCGAAATACACACTGCACTCTGATTGGTTCCTGTAATCAAGTTTACAACGTATCTTTACTCTATTGTAGATTGATCCGTTGTACAAAATTCACGACTACTACTACTCCTACTCCCTACACTCTACGCTTACGCAATTGTAGAATAGCCTTAGGCTGCGTTTGGGGAGCGCGCTATTAGCGCTATTTGCTTGTTCTATCCTTGTTTTACCTCTAGTGAGCGATAAAGATAGAATGACGCTGTTAGCGCTAATAGCGTCTCCCCGAACGCGCCCTTAAGGGTCGGCAGGAGACACGGTGGAGACGCCTATCGGCCGGGCTGGAATTACGGATTCGTAAAAACAAGATTTTAGCCAAAATACCGAATGAATCTTATTCCATTTAGGATATTCTTAATCAGTAAGCTCATCTATGTAGTACGCTACAGAGCTATTTTATGAAAAAAAGGTAAAAATAAAAATTTTTAATAAACTTGGGGGAATGGGCAGCTAGCAACGGGTAAGGTTGGGTTAGCCGCGAGTCCGTATTTAATTTATTATAAATTTTAAGAGCAAAAATGCAAAATCGGGCTCTGTAGCGTACTACAGATGAACTTACTGATTAAGAATATCCTAAATTGAATAAGATTCATTCGATATTTTGGCTAAAATATTGTTTTTACGGTTCTCACTAGATCTAAGAAGCTGGGGAAATTTTCGTGGTAACATACTGACTGCTTGACAAGAGAGAGCATCATTCCATCTTTGTCTCTCTTACATCGCATATGTAGTAGCATCCATGTACAAAGTACAAACACTAATACGTGAGCACACGGATGCAAATATTGAGAGATAATGTCAGCAAAATCCGGCTATCATATTATTTTTATTTTTTTTGTATATGTATGCATATGTAAAGAAAGAACAAAAATAAAGATTATTTTGAAAAATAAGAAGAATCTATGTGTGTGTGTGTGTGTGTATAATTAAAAAATAATAAAAAAATTAAAAAATCAATTTATTTTATATACATATATATATTTTATATCATAAAAAAACATAAAATCGTTACAACCATTTTACATGTCATGCATATTACATGCATATATGTATATATATATATGTATGTAATATATATATGTAATATATATATGTATGTAATATATATATATGTATGTATGTAATATGCATGACATGTAAAATGTAACGATTTTATGTTTTTTTATGATATAAAATATATATATATAAAATAAATTGATTTGTGCATGCATATATATATTAGAGTGGTCCTTAAAAAGGGTAATATCGAAGTTTGACTGCTCGAACGGTTCGAAAGGCTCGAAATAAATTTGAAACTTGGCAATTCTCTTACCTATTATAGTTGTACCTATCTTCTGAAATTTTTATAGATTTTTATCTACATATTTCAGGTTGCTAGTGGTCAATGAAAATAATTTTTTTTAATTTTTGAAAAATCAAAGAAATATTGTTTATTATCAGAAGATAGGTACAACTATAGGTAAGAGAATTGCTAAGTTTTAAATTTTTCCGATTGTTATTGCATTCATACTAAAATCATTTGCTATTTGTTTAAAAAATTGAAAAAATAAATTATTTTCATCGATCACTAGCAACCTGAAATATGTAGATAAAAATCTATACAAATTTCAGAAGATAGGTACAACTATAGGTAAGAGAATTGTCAAGTTTCAAATTTTTCCGATCGTTATTGCATTCATACTAAAATCATTTGCTATTTGATTTTAATAGGAAAATTCAAGTGCTCTGCGGCACGTGTTAAAATTGAGATAGAAAGCTGCGCTTCTGCACAGATTTTTTTCATTTATTTTGAGTCTTCCGAACCGTTCGAGCAGTCAAAATTCAAAATTACCCTTTTTAAGGACCACTCTAATATATATATATGTATATATATATATATATATATATATATATATATATATATATATATATATGCATGCACAAATGTGAAAGTCAATCCTTTTCATCGTGTTCGCAATCAAATTATAATTGCAGATGTTGTCTCTCGTGATAATATTCCTACACATTATCATTTATGATGCACTATAATCGCAAATTAACTATATCCATCCCATAGGTATACATACATACACTAAAAATGAAAAGTAAGCATAATTTTTATTTTTTATTTTATTTTAATTTACACCTCAACGGTACATAAGAGAAGACTACTTACATTTTCAGTCAAATTAGAAAAGCAAAATATTGATTATAATGCGTAATTTAAAAAACGCAGCAGTAAAATTATATTAAACAAATATAAACTAAATATGATTTAAAAAATAAAAACACTTTTAAAAAGAGAGATAAGCAAAAATACACAAGAAATACACCCTTATATTATTTTAGAAATTCAAAAATATATAAAATAAAAAAGTGATCTGAAAAGTGGCTGTAATAGACGGAACTTAACCCTATTCAGTCACACTTCCCGAGAATCCCGTACCGGTCACACTGGGTGAAATACACCCTACAACTCCGAAACGCCCACTTTGAACGGCTGCTGCGAGAGAACTAACGGGCCGAAAAATATACTACCGACAGGGATCGATACTTGAAGGTCCCAACTACCTGTAGATGACGGCAAAAGGCCCATTTCCATTGGTTTACTGGGTCGTTTTCGAGGTCAAAAAAACGCTGGGATGTATTTCACCCAGTGTGACTGAATAGGGTTAATCAAATCTTCCAATTCCATTTTCATTAATAATATATATATATATATATATATATATTTAATGGAAATGGAATTGGAAGATTTTTCCACCTCGACCTGTTTGCCCCTTTCTTCCCCCCCCCCCTATTTTTAAATTGTGGAGGCGGCCGTGGAAATTGTGGCGGCGGCGGTGGTGGATAATATTGTTGCGGCGGCGGCGGCGGCGGACATTGTATTACAACATAATGATATTAATAATTAAGATTTTCATTCAGTTTGTTATCAATACTGTTCATCAGCTGCGTTACCCTCTGCTCTGATGCTAAGACTGAGTGTATATTTTCCTATATAAAGATAGAATAAAAGCCGTAGCCGGATAAGAAGGGTCAATGTTCCTCCACACGGATTATGCTCATTTTTTTGCTTTGATTGCTATCAGTGTCTCTTACAATTTAGTCAAATATTAGCCTTTAACATTGAACCGTTTTGCTGTAAAAAATAAAAATAAAAATTTCGAAAATAATTCATATCTTTTAATCGGCTGAACCGATTGTGTTGAAATTTTAATATGTTGTAGATATTATTGAGACACATTTTTGGAAAATTCGGGAAAGGTTTATGATGACAGAAACATTGATAAAAAAATAAATAAATGTTCTCGATTTTTTTCAGTCCCGATATCTTTTTTGTACAATTACGAACAAATTTTTCTAGAATCTTGGAGCAGTTTCTTATCGGACATAATTTTTTGGAAGCAATAAAATGGGTAGGCGGTACTTTTAAAAAATAAAGTATTCTTCTTTTTTTTTTAAATATGATGCTTTTGGTGCGGTCGCCATATATTTTATGTAAAATTTTGAGACAGTATTCTACAAGTAATTTTTTCGAGCCAATAAAATAGGTAGGCGGAAGTTTAAAAAAATAAAATTTTTTTTATTTTTTAAATTTATGATGCTTTTTGTACCATTGCCATATTTATTTTATGTAATGTTTTATAATGTAATTAGTCTTTTGAGACGGTATTTTACAAGTACTTTTTTCGAACCAATAAAATGGGTAAAAGGTACTTTAAAAAACAAAATATTTTTTTTCAAAATTATAAGTTTTTTGGTACCATCACCATATTTTTGTTTAGAATCTTGGAATGGAATCCTACAAGTAATTTTCTGGAATTGATTAAATAAATAGGTGCAGGTACTAAAAAAATAATAAAATAAAGTATATTGAAATATTTATAAAAGGATAAACTTTAATCGTATTAAATCAAATGTTTATTAATGAAGTACACATACACATACACGTACACACACTCAAAATAATGAAGTATACATACACATTCGTTCACATAATCACTCTCATACTATTATTTACACTATTTATAGTTTGTATATTCATATGGATGGACTAATCTTCATCACTATCTTTATTGATAATAGGCGTGATGCCGGCTGTTTTAAATATATTTAGTATGTATATATTTAATATTTTTTTATTTTATTTTATTTTTTATTTTTATTTTTATTTTTTTATTTATTTTATTTATTTTATTTAATATATTATATATTTAATATTTAAATATATTTAAAACAGACGGCATCACGCCTACTATCAATGAAGATAGTGATGAAGATTAGTTCATCCATATGAATATAACTGTAAATAATAGTATGAGAGTGATTATGTGAACGAATGTGTATGTGTACTCCATTATTTTGAGTGTATGATACGTGTATGTGTATGTGTACTTCATTAAAAACATTAGATTTAATACGATTATAGTTTATTCTTTTATAATTATTTCAATTTACTTTATTTCATTATTTTTTTAGTACCTGCATCTATTTATTTAATTGATTCCGGAAAATTACTTGTTGTAGGATTCCATTCCAAGATTCTAAACAAAAATATGGCGATAGTACCAAAAAGCTGTGATAATTTTGAAAAAAAAAAAAGATTTTGATTTTTTTAAGTACTTTTCACACATTTTATTGGTTCGTAAAAATTACTTTTTGTAGAATACTATCCCAAAATTCTACATAAAATATATGGTAATCGTACCAAAAGCATATATCATATTTTAAAAATATGAAAAAAATACTGTATTTTTTAAAAGTACTACCTACCTATTTTATTGCTTCCAAAAAATTATGTCCGATAGGAAACTACTCCAAGATTCTAGAAAATTTTTTTCGTAAATGTACAAGAAAGATAGGACTGAAAAAAATCAAGAACATTAATTTATTCTTTTTATCAATCTTTCTGTCATCAGAAATCTTTCCCGAATTTTCCACAAATGTGTTTTAATGATATCTACAACATATTAAAATTTCATCAAAATCGGTCAAGCCGATCAAAAAATATAAATTATTTTCGAAATTTTTATTTTTATTTTTTACAGAAAAACAGTTCAATGTTAAAGGCTAATATTTGACTAAATTGTAAGGAGACACTGATAGCAATCAAAGCAAATCAATTTATTGTATTCACGCACATGTGTGCATAAGAATATATGTAATTTATAAAAAGCGGGTGCTTGTTAGCCTTGGTACGTTACTGCCTTCTGCTATGGACGGCCAGCCAGAAAGCATTTTCGGGCCGTATTGCTGAATCCGTGCGTCCGCGTAAGCAATTTAGTGGTGTGTGTACGTGTACGGACATACACCACACATGGAACCTGAAATTAGTTTTTCAACGTTGGTGACACTGAAACCGGAGTTTCGCGTTGCCACCACGCGAGGTCTCCAATATCAATTCGGAGTTTGCCTGGGTTTCCTGCACGTTTCTCGTTTTGATGAACTATTACGTATCGGGCAATTCGGACAAATGCGTTCCGAAACCACCACATATTCTACGTCTCACCCCCATTCTCCGGCAGCTAAACGATATACAGTTTTTTGCGTTTTTAAGGGAAACCGTGATCTAACAAACGTTTTTATTAGTATATTCGGAACTAACAAACGATTCCGCATCGATTGACCCCGGTTTGAACCGAAAATTGTAAAGATTTCTATATTTACCGGCTAAATTAACACTAAAAATTATTTTCGTGATTACGTAAAAACTATTAACTAACAAACGTTCTAATTAGTCTAACAATCAATAACAAACGACTAACAATCGATTCGTAATAAAAAAAATGTAAAAAGTCGAAGTTGTCCGGCTAACTTCAGCTCACTGAAGTTAGCCGGACAACTTCGACTTTTTACATTTTTTTTAATACGAATCGTTTGTTGGTCGTTTGTTGTTGATTGTTGGACTAATGAAAACGTTTGTTGGTTAATAGTTTTTACGTAAACACGAAAATAATTTTGAGTGTGAATTTAGCCGGTAAATATATAATTCTTTACAGTTTTCGTTTCAAAAGGGGGTCAATCGATGCGGAATTGTTTGTTGGTCCCGAATAAACTAATGAAATTGTTTGTTGGATCACGGTTTCGCTTAAAAAGGCGAAAAACTGTATATTCGTTTGCTGCACCGGAGAGTGGGAGTGAGACGCAGAATATGTGGTGGTTTCGGAACGCATTTTTCCGAATTGCCCGATACGTAATAGTTTAAACTATTTCTCATTTATTTATCAGATCGGCTACATTTCACGTGCAAAAATATAGGTAAGTGTAAAATGCAAATTTAATTCTGAACTTATTGTTAGTAAAAAGTATATTCTTGCAATAAAAGATATAGATTGCAAAAGTAGAGGTAACCTAAAGTTGTATTTGAACAATTACATCAAATTATAGATCTATGAAATATAGAAATAAACTTATATTGTATGTACAAGTACCTAGATATAAGTAATTTTGTCATCGTACGGAAACTCGCAGTTCAAACTAACTATAAAATTGTTTGCAGATGCTTGCTGTCATTGATGGCATTGTGAATACAGATCAAAGAGGTAGAAAAGCAGTGGAATACCTCATGCATTTCCAAGTAAGTTAGAAAAGTTTTAGCGAAGCTACTTAATCTTGTACAAATCACATTAAAGTACACATTAAGGAAATATAAATATATTTTATCATTGTGTAAGGGTTGGAATCGGTCTTGGGACCGTTGCGTAACAGAGGAATATGTGCTCAAAGATACAGAAGAGAATTGTCAACTTCAACGAGATCTAGCACAAAAAACGCAGCTTCAGCTGTACGTATTTCTGAAACTCTAATATTATACAAATTTAATGATTTATTATGAATTGGTATACTATTTTTTTTTAAATGAAACAGGGGTGCTTATTTATATCGCCACAAACGCAAGAAGAGAAGCCATAAGACGTCAAAGCGCTTAACTGAAACAGAGCATCAAGAACCTCGTCGTAGAGCGAGAAGCGGTAGCTGTCGAGCAGCATCACAGCTACGACCGGATCTTCCGAAGATGGCAGTTCAGGCCAACACGCTGATTATGATACAGAAGTAAGTTTCATTTTCAAGTTAGGGCTATGGCTCACAAAAAAAAAACTTACGCAGTAAAACTTGAACAGTAAGCGAATCAGCCAATCACAGTCAAGACCTTAAGGCATAAACGTAAGCGCTAGCGAATCTATACTGTTGATTTTCTTACTGCTTAGGTCTTACTGCTCAAGTTTTTAGTCTGATTTTGGTATGTCAATCAATTATCCAGTTTAAATATTTACCATCTTTATTGAAACTATGTTTGAATACTATATTCTTTTAATTTAACATACAAATTAACTGTACAGAATTAGTAGGCCAAACGTGGAACGTTTATGCAGCATCTGCTTTATTTGGCTTCCAACAAGATGATATTCACTTCAAACTGTATTCAAAAAGATTGAGAGAAGAGGTCGCAAGTATCTTGTCACATGAAGATGTAACTTACGACGCAAAGTTTTCTGTTGTGGAGAATATTATCTTCAGACCAAATGAAGATCATCCAGCAATCAAGGTAAAAGAATCTACACATAATTTTAATTCTTGATCTTTTATTTAATATCTTATTCGAACATGTACATTAGAAATGCAACAAAGTTTTAAGTTTGCTTAAAATATATTTTAAATTGAAGTTATAGCTAAGACCAATGGTCGTGAGAAAGATGTTGAGAAACCTATTTATAAAGGGATATTATTATTCTGGAGGATAACACAGACTGAATCAAATATACAGAATTCCATAAGATTGCCCCTTTTGCTATGTCGTGGCACTCGCAGCTGTATGGACGCAGTGCACGCTATTATTGGTCGTATGTTCGATTGCTTGGTAATTTGCACTACCAGCTAACGAGGACGACTTAAGCTGGCTGATTCCAATTATAATTATGGCAACTGACAAAGAGGACCAACCGATACTTTCTGGTGAAATTCAAATGGAATACACAGTGCCAGAATTACCGGTTTCAGATACCATTACAGTTAAATTTTACACTCCAGACCTGAGAAAGATATCAGCGTACGAATGTTAACGTTTAGAATTATACAAAAATATCCAGTATAATTGTTTGTAGCACGTATTTTTATACCGCTATTTATTAATTTGCAGCAAGATCGAGATGACAGAGTTAACATATCTCTTGATTATAAACACATAGAAATGTTTTATGAAGTCTTGCACAAGCAAATGTTAATGCTAGGAGGTTTTGCAGTTAGGATTATGTACGCTGCATAGGATTAATCTACCTGGAATAACAATAATGGAGAATAGAGTGACTTTTTACATTATCTTTATTTTTTCTCATTTTACATCGAAATCGTCTTAGAATCTTATAGTTGATGACACGTTCGTATAGTCCGTAATGTCTTTTTTATCTTTAGAGATGAAAGTAATGAACATAGAAATTATGAATAATATATTGTACTTCAGTGACAAGGCTCTTGATATATTTCATACAGTGCATATTGATATATAAATCTTTTCTTATTTTAACGTCTTGTGATATGAATAACACATGGTTTAGATAACAGTATGATTGTTGCAATGATTCTTTTTTAAACGTATACACAGAATAATTATTTAATATTGTATATATCTCATCACAAGTTATTAATTCTTTTGTATGGATTTCTATATCGCATATATCTATTATAGTTTCTTCATAAGGTACATTTAACAGTAAAATATTTCTTTGTGATCTGTTATACATACTTCTTCTAATGTTCCAATAATTGTTTGCGTCTTTCTTCTTGAGGTGTACTGTCATCAGTTTCTAACTTAACATTATCCTTACTTATGCGGTTTTTTG